>JAHKKF010536586.1:0-14368 GCA_019740295.1 Labeo calbasu | reverse complement strand
GCAAAATTAGCTATATAGACTAAAACCACTTTTTGAACCAGGCTGTAAACATATTTTTTTCTGCTGTGAAGTTGGGCATTTTAACATGGGGAGTCTATGGGATTGACTCCCTTTTGCAGCCAGCCTCTAGCGGCCAGTCGATGTTTTAGTCACTTCCGTGTTGGCTTCAAGAGGTAAACCGGGAGGTTGCCACTTGGGTACGCTGTAAAAAATACAAATGCATATTTTCTAGTTTATAAATCATTTTGAGTCTCAAATACTAAAAAATGCTCTTTTCTTGAAACAACATACAAACCCTTGTCAGACCAACAAAATTGCCCCAAATATTGCCCCAACTACTCAAAAACAGTTGTCTGAACATATTTTTGAAATGTTAAGGTTTTGTGTGTTCCCAGCATGCTTTGCAGCATGAATAAATTATGTAGTTACTGTTATAGGATTATTGTTTTGCTATTTGCTGACTTCATTTAAACTTTTTGCTGTTGTTTTGTCATTATTGTTAGTTATTTGTTGCACTGTGATGTGAAGAGCTCATCTTTTTAACATTTGTTGATTGCAGCCGTTCTTGAGGTTTGTGTGTCTAGTTTTGAGGCCAGGAGTATGTTCAACAACTTATATCTGTTTGCTGGATATCTTAGTCTTGTAAGATGTTTTACAAACAAAGACAATGTTGTTTACATATTAGACTAAGTTATCCATTAAGGGTTCTATAACAGTTCACTGTTTGTCATTTGTAAATAAACAAAAAATTGTAACATAAAAAAAATGACCTCATTGACAGTAATTGTTGTTTCAGTTGCTGTGACAAGATACTTTGTTTAGTCAACATAAATTTGTTTGTTCATGCAATGCTGATTGTCTTATTTTGCTAATAGAAGAAAAACTGCAAAACTATTGTTGAGAAAACTCAAAAAAATAGGGCAACTTGATGCAGTAAGACTTAAGTTTTCTCAACTATTTATTGTTTACAGTGTACCTCTTTAGCATCAGGGTTCTCCATTGCTTTTAACAAGAAAACTTTGCCATCAATATGCTGACGCGAAAGGCATTGGGAATTTTATCAACATGATTCAATTATTTATTGGGTAATAATATTGT
The DNA here is from genome assembly GCA_019740295.1 of Labeo calbasu. Taxonomy (NCBI): domain Eukaryota; kingdom Metazoa; phylum Chordata; class Actinopteri; order Cypriniformes; family Cyprinidae; genus Labeo; species Labeo calbasu. Next base: position 13,270 of record JAHKKF010536586.1, on the reverse strand, counting down.
CATTATTGCATATATGTTGGGGTGTGATTTTTTCAATGTAAACAGTCACAACAATTTTATTTACATTACACTATTTACACATTTATGAGCATGTAACCCAACCCCTGCCCCTAAACCTACCATTTGTCAACATAAAACACAGGAAGCAACAGGTAGATACAACTACAGTCATAATTTATTCAAAAAAATATTAATATTCCAAGTCTTTCGGCCATTTTGTGAGAGAAACAGACCATCTCCATCTGCCATAAAGCTCATCCTGTGTGCAATCTGTGTGCAAATTTAAAAAAATGCCGCCAGAAGAAGCATTACGTCAACTTTGGTTGTGAAATGTCACTGGCTCTTGTGTGCACGTTAAGGGAGCGGGATCAGCTTATGTTTTACTCTCTTCTTCGCATCAAGTTATCGTATTGCTTCAGAAGACTTGGAATGCAACACGACTTGTTTGTAATACTTTTAAACTGCTTTTTATGGTCAGTTTTTGCAATAAATACCTGTGACTGTACTTTTTTTTTGCTTGCTACGTGTTTTATACAGTATTGTTCAGAAGTGGGTACAGTAGGTTTAAGGTAGTGGTGGGGCTAGGTGCTCCAATGAAAGTGTACATTTATATAAAATTATTTCTATTTTTACAAATGCATGCAAATCATTATATTAAGGCAAACAACTGAAAAACTAAAAGATGCTAAAAGGATACCCTGTGTCTTAAATAATAACGCTAAAAGAGGTCCTGACCAACTGTCAGTACGTAAGGATTTGGGAGTGAGAACGTGTTGGTCTTATGGCTAAAAATATCAGTATTTTCCAATTAATTGGGCTGTTATCTGAACAATCCATTTTCTATGTAAAACTGCAAGATTGATCTTGAAACTAAATGAATCTTATGACCAGGTTACTTTAATTAATAGTTTAAAGAGATGAACTACCATTTTTTGAATAAGACAGAATCTCTGCCCTATATAATTTACAACATTAGCAGAAAAAAATGACTAAATGTTCTGTATGCAAGCAAAAATTGACATTAAAGTTGGCAAGAAATGGAAATTCTTTTATTTTCTAAATGGATATTATTTATCCTTTTGTGAACGATTCATAGATTCTTTGTTTTAAATAGGATTTTGAGGAAAACGTTCCAGGATTTTTCTCCATATAGTGGACTTTAATGGGGATTGCAGCTTACAAGGGCTCTACACGATCCCAGCCAAGGAATAAGGGTCTTATCTAGTGAAATGATTGGTCATTTTTTTAAAAAATAAAAATGGAAATACTTTTAACCACAAATACACGGTTAGTTCTTCGTCTCTGTATTTTGGTTCAAAAAGGTAGGTTTGGACGAAAATCTCATTTTCATCTCCAACTTTAAAATCATTCAACATCGTTGTTTTACCTTTTTTGTAAAGGGTGTTTGACTTTCTTTGCACGTTTGCTTTGTAAATGCGAGTCGGTACTTCCTACGTCACACGTGACCTTTCCAACGTGACTACAGCTAATGCAAGACAAGCATTTGTGGTTAAAAAGTAAATAAATTTAGATTTTTTTTTAGAAAATGACCGACCATTTTGCTAGATAAGACCCTTATTTCTCGGCTGGGATCATGTAGAGCCCTTTGAAGCGCCATTGAAACTACAATTTGGACCTTCAACCCACTGATCCCCATTGAAGCCCACTTTATGGAGAAAAATCCTGAATGTTTTCCTCAAAAACCTGAAAGCGAACTTATCCTTTTAACTTGAAATGTCCCCAAATGAATCAGAATCAAAATGGGAGTTTTCATAACAGAACTAAACTGAATTCCAGCCTCAGTAAAAACACAACTGATAAATAAACCATCAAACAAAGAAAACTATTTGATCCTTGCTGTTCAAACTTTTTAAACATTGGGAAAAAAGCAAAGTGAATCTTTACCTCCCTATTCATTACTACTGTCAAATTAGGCAACATAGAGGAGGCTGCCAAAACTCACACACACGTACACACGTCTCCTGTCAAAGACAAGGACAACTGCTTGGATGTAAGAAGTCCAAACTGTAAGAACAACAGTAAAAAAGTGGCAAGACACAAAACAAAAACAACAACAAAAAATGATTTACCAGGAGAGAGCCAGAGAGGCTTGTTTAGACTAAACTGACAGCCTAAAGGAGAAGAGCTTTTCAAAACAGCTGTCAGTGAAGCTCAGATCACTGGAAGCCTCAAAGTGGCATGAACGACAGCGCAGCCGGCAAACCGCTTCAGTCATGGCACCGCAAGACCCGCCCACAACCTGCCATACTTCACACCACTTAATTACACCTTACATTAGGACAACATGCTTGCAGAAAATACACATTTACACTCTCTCGCGCACACACACACACTTACAGCTAGGCTCTGAAGCGTGTATTGTGTTTACACAGTATTCTCTGGGGTCTGGATGAACAGACAGAGAAATGGAGACAGTGTGAGGGGATGAAACATAATGAGTGTTATAAACCCCCTCCTTCAACACACACACTGTAACTTCATCTGAGGGCCTCCCAACGACAAGCACGGCAACTTCATCAACTTTGAGTTTTAGAGGAGGATTCGGCTCATTTCCAGAGAGAGAGACTGTGTGTGTGTGTGTGTGTGTGTGTATGTGAGACGCTCATGAAGCACTGACCCCATAAAGATCTTATCTTCACTTCTGATGTCCACAGGCTGGAGTTCACAAGAAGGTCACTCATGAATAACCGAGTCTCTATCATTTAAACCTACTCTTGTTACTGTAACATTTGCATTAACAAACAAAGCTGCTTTTAACATTTTATTGTTGGAAAATAATGCTGTTTAAGCAGATACTGTAGTTTCCAATATTTACCTTAGTGGTCGTGCCAAGCTAGACCTTTTGTTAGCATGAAGGTCAATAATAAATAAAATGTGTTCAACAGAGTGTTCAAAAGAGTTTTCAAGATACATAAAAGAAAGAATAAAATGGAAAAAAATCTAGTTGAAATGGTGTTGAGTTTAGAAATGTACCGTTTGTATGTGTTGTTATACCATTTTCAACAATCATTTTGATTTAACTTCAAAAACTGTCATATTTAACCATCAAATAAACGCAAATAACATTTTCCTCACGCCGTGAATATATGAAAGTAGGTAAAACTAAATGTAATGAATTTATATATACAGTATGAAGTTTAAAGTCTGAAGTCAAAAGTTTACATACACCTTGCAGAATCTGCTAAATGTTAATTATTTTACTAAAATAAGAGGGATCATACAAAATGCATGTTATTTTTTTATTTAGTACTGACGTGAATAAGGTACTTACATAGAAGACATATATGTTTACATATAGTGCACAAGAGAAAATAATAGTTACATTTACAAAAATGACCCTGTTCAAAAGTTACATACACTTGATTCTTAATACTGTGTTGTTACCTGAATGATCCACAGCTGTTTTGTTGTGTAGCGACAGTTCTTCAGAAAAATCCTTCAGGTTCCACAAATTTTTTAGTTTTTTTCAGCATTTTTGTGGATTTGAACCCTTTCCAGCAATGGACTTCTCTTTTCACACCGAGTTCTTTTCACACTGATGACAACTGAGGGACTCATATGCAACTATTACAGAAGGTTCAAACGCTCACTGATGCTTCAGAAGGAATAACTATGCATTAAGAACTTGGTGGACTTGCCTAAATATCCTACTTTTTTCATTTAGTACTGCCCTTCAGAAGCTACAAATGATGTTTCCCAATACACAAAATAAGTGTGTAAAATTTACCCTGCTCTTCAAATTCAAAAATGTTTCACCCCCAGCTCTTAATGCATGGGGTTTCTTTCTGAAGCATCAGTGAGTGTTTGAACCTTCTGTAATAGTTGCATGAGTTTCTCAGTTGTCCTCAATGTGAAAAGATGAATCTCAAAATCACAGTTATTGTTGAAAAGGTTTAAAATACACAAAAATGTTGAAAAACCAAAGAATTTGTGCGACCTGAAGGATTTTTCTGAAAAACAGCAGACAGTTTAATTGTTTAGGACAAACAACGGACTCATGATCAACTTTCACTAAACAAAAAAAACAGTGTTTAAGTGTTTCTTGTGAACTATATGTAGTCTTTTATGTGAAATATCTTATTCAGATCAGTACTAAATAAAAAATAACATGCATTTTGTATGATCCCTTTTATTTTGGTAAAGTAATTGACACTTTGCAGATGTAAACTTTTGACTTCAACTGTATAAAGTGTGGGATGGGGATTGAACCATAATGTAATTTACATCCTAAATTTACCTTGTTATGTTATAGAAAGGTCAAAAAGGATTTACTGACCAGGAGGGGACTAATAAGCGGTGAAGCAGTTTCTTAATATACTTTAACAAATAATAATAAATGGCAAATTATGCATTTTTTTATGCACTCTTTAATATTTTTCCATTATGATATCAGATAAATCACAATCCAATTTCAAGTTAGCATTGTGTAAAGGGCATTTTTAAATAATAAAAATAAATTCATACACCCCAATCCACTTTAAAGTTTTTTCAGGTCAAGAACCACCCTTTTAGACAGGAACTGGTCTGGTCTGACCAACATGTAAAGCAACCAACCACAATTTGTTTTGTTTTAAATGCTATTGAGGGGTGAGCTGATCTAAACATATTATTGTTACCATCTCAAGTTCATAGACAAACAGACATACTGAAGAAGAAAAGAAATAACAACGTTGGTCAACGACTTACTTTATCGAATATCTATTTAACTTACCCCTAATCGAAAAACTGAATATCTAGCTCAACCATATGAAACCTGGCAAACTCTGTAACTTACAAACTTGACTTTCTCTCATGGTAGACTGGTGCACTCTGACTCACAGAAGCTACATAGAGGCCAGCCAATCAGATTGGACCTGGAAATGTGGCAGTCATTTCAGAGAGTCCATAGAAAGAGAGAGAGAGAGAGAGAACATGTCTTATTCTCACAGTTCGGGGTGCCGAAAGAAGTAATTGTGAAACAGAATAAGAGGGAGGATGTGGAAGATGTAGAAATGAGAGAGGAAGTAGAAATGTGGAGGTGAGAGAAAAACAGAGAGTGAGAATAAAGAGAAAGAGGGAGATGTCCACCACTAAGAACAAGATAATCTTAACAAATTCATCATTTCTAATTTATGTAAATGTTTTTCATTCACGGATTCTGCATAGCTGTAATTCTTTCTTTAAGAAATGCGGAATGTGTGTTCATGAATATCTGACTGTGGTGTAGCTCAACTGGAACATTTCACTAAAACCAAAGAATTAAACACAATTTAGAGAGGTGTGTGTAAATCTGTGAGAAGTTAATGGCTGCACCCATCATACAACTGACCCGTTTAGAAACAACCATAAAATCAGACAAAGATAGTGTGTATGTGGGTGTGTTCAACAGTTTGAGTGTGTAAATGTGACCGTTAAAAAAAAAAAGCAAAAAATAAATCAGATGCATATTGTTGGAACTGTGGCTTAGCGGTTGAGCCTTGGTGCTCAGGTGGGAAATGTGGGTTTGAATGCTCAAATGAAACTGCAAAACCAGTGTTAGTTTCCAAACAGTTTTAATAAACAATGCTCATCTTAAAAGGTTCTGACTCTGCATTGACATGAATACTGCTGATACATTCAAGACCCAAAAAGGTAGTAAGGAAAATAGCCCATAAAAATAAAATAGTCCATGTCACAGTGGTTCAGCCTTAATTATATGAAGCTATGAGAATACTTCTTGTGTGCAAATTGTGTTCAATTTCTTCCAAAGGTGAATGAAGGTCTTACGGTTTGGAATGACATGAGGGTGAGAATTTAATAACACAGTTTTCATTTTTGGGTGAACTATCCCTTTAACTTGCAGTCAGGTTTGAAAATTAACACTTACTGAGTGCTATACACACATAAAAATTTGTTTTAGCAAGTAATATAATGAAGTTTGGCTGGTAACTTTATTAGAAACTGCAAGATATGCATGGTTTAAATTGCAATAATAGTCTAGTTGCAGATGGGAAAGAAATACTGTTGACAAGTGAGCATAAAAGTGAAAAAAAGACAAGCAGGAGAAAGAAATGAGCAGAGTGGACAGGTCACACACACACACACTGATGTGCACAAACACACACAGGCAGAGTTAATTAAGTTGGGGGAGTGGGGAGACGGGAAGTGGGAATTCATTAGATAAGTTCACCCTTCATCTGTGGGCCGGGGCCACAGGAGTCAATCAATAAAATGGATCCGCTGCTCCCAAATGCCCCAAGACCCGCCGCCCACAATGAAGAGAGGAGCAACTCGCCCCTTTGACCCCGATTTCTCCCCCTACACACCTGCCCCGACCTCTCGCCCAACACAAACACATTACAGCCAACACACTACTGATGCATTTGGTTTTCTTAAACACCACACACTCCACTCCACTGGGCTCTATAATATCGTACCCGTCATTACATCCCACTCAACGTGAGATACAGGAGGGATCGTTCCCAGAGCCCGCTGTGATACACATCTAAATGTACAAACACACACTTTACACTAATGCATGAGGAAACGGAAATAGCCTACAGACAACTCGAATCTGTGTACGAGTTTACAAGATGATACTGTTTCATATACAGGCATCAACAGGCAATTTGGCCACAGAAGGTTTACAAACACATATAGAAACCTATAAGAGAGTTTTGCTGTTCCAGCAGGAGCACATACTTTACAGCATGAGCAGTGCCAGATCTGATTCATCTGGTGCCATTAGCCAAAGCTGGGAAGCTGGGCGTAAACATGCATAACAGAAGTAAACATTAAAAAGTACCAGCTTAGCATGTGTAACGTGCACAAGTACAAACATGCATTTAAATAAAAAGGCATCTACAAAGCAGTGGGTTTCAAAAGGGCTCGGAGCCCTCCGGGGTGGTGCAAGAGGGATCAAGCTAAAATTGAATTTGGAATGAATTTAAAATATTTCTCTTCAAGTTAAAAATTAAGATATTTTTGATGAAATCCGAGAGCTTTCTGACCCTGCACAGACAGCAACTCCACTGACACATTCAAGGCCCAGAAATGTAGTAAGGACATCGATAAAATAGTCCATGTGACATCAGTGGTTCAACTGTTATGTTATGAAGCTACAAAAAAATAACAACTTCAACAATTTCTTCTGGTATTATGGTGAACGTGTGTCGAAGACTGGCATGGAAAAGAATAAAGTGTCAAATAAAGTTATTATTTTTGTTTTCTTTGTGCACAAAAATTATTCTCGTAACTTTAAAACATTAAGGTTGAACCACTAATGTCACATGGACTATTTTAACAACGCCTTTACTACCTTTCTGGGACCTTGAACGTAAAATATCTCAATTTGTGTTCCGAAGATTTCAAGTTTGGAACGACGTGAAGGTGAGTAATTAAGGACAGAATTTTCATTTTTGCGTAAACTAACTTTAAGATGGGCATTGTTTAATAATACTTTTTGGAAACTAGCACTGGTTTTGCAGTTTCATTTGAATATTCAAACCCACATTTCCCAACTGAGCACCAAGGCTCAATCGCTAAGCCACAGTTCCAACAATAGGCATCGGATTTACTGTGCCTTTTTCTTTATAAAAACAGTCACATTTACACACATAGGCCTTGTTTACACTAGTCTACGCTAGCATTTTCACTGCGTTTCAGAAACGATCTCAGTTTACACTACAAAACTGAAAATGCATGTCACATGACCATCCAAGCAGGTACAACCATAGAAATTTATAGGTAGATACCCTATTATAGATGGAGGACGTGTCTATGTGCTTGGAGCGGTCAAATGATGCATCTACCTATACAGATCTACGGGTATAACAATGAGCATGATGTTATTGTTTACACGGTCATCAAAGATACACAGAGCGAATGTGGGAAGCCACGCCATTGTTTTCAAAAGTCTCCGTTTTGGTCAGTTTACACTGAAACACAACTCAGGAGTTTTCAAACTAAAACGGGGTCTGTACCGTTTTCAAAAGTCTCCGTTTTCGAGGGTCGAAAACGCCGGAGTAGTGTAAACGACAGGCGTAACCGTAGCAAAAGTTATGCGTTTTAAAACGAAAACGCACTAGTGTAAATGCAGTCTCAAACTCTTGAATACACACACTATCTTTGGCTGATTTTACGTTGTTTCTAAACGGGTCAGTTGTATAATGGGTACAGCCATTAACACACTTCTCTCACAAATTTACACACACCTCTCTGAATTGTTTAATTCATTGGTTTTAGTGAAATGTTCCAATTGAGTAATTAAGACATGAGGGTGAGTAATTAATGACAGATTTTTTCATTTTTTTTAAACTATCCCTTTAATAAATTCATGTCATATGGCTATTAAGCAATAGGTACTTAAACGTCTCTTAAAAAGTCTCTTATGCATTTACTTGATTAAAATACAGTAAAAACATTAATTATTTTGAAATATACTACTTTCTATTTTAATATTTTAAAATTGAATGTATTCCTGTGATACCTAAGCTGAAGTTTTAACATCATTATTCTAGCTTTAAGTATTTTTCTCTTTTCTCTATTGTTTTGATACTTCAGTCAGAAAATGCTTTTTACCTACACTGGACGTGAACTATTGCACATGCATTTGTTGAACTTAACGCAAATGTCACTGGTAAATGATAGGAAGCTTTTGCAAATTTGTTTTAAATGATTGTAGACAGATATTCCACTTCATCCACAAGTCTTTTTCTTCTCTGTCTTCTTAGTTGAAAGTTTTATTGCGTGAGAAATCGCTTCAAATAATCCTTTGCATGAGAAATCCATCCAAATGATTCACACTGAAACACAAAACGATTTTTACTACCACGTTTGGCTAATTCATGGAAAAGAAACACCCCAAATAAGTGACTGATTTCATCAGGCATCAGTTATTCTGATTCTAAACAGAAAACAGAAATGGACAAGTGTTTATGGACACTCACTATATAAAGCAAAGGCTGTAAAGGCTGGGATACAATACAAAACTGTTAAAAACAGAACAGGAATCAAGAATTTGCTGACTTTTTAATGGTTAGAAAGGAAAAACTGGACATCATACAACTGAACGACTGAGGATCAAACACTGCCAGACATTCAAGTTGTTCCAAACACAACAAACTCACTCAGAAACACTACAATACAATGACAAATGAAAACAATATGTCTTCTAAAATCAGCTCAAAATATTAAACATGTTTGATAGCCTCTGACTGAATAGACTGAAAGTCTGAAGGTAAAAAATCTTTGCCTATTATACACTACGTGCCCACGGCAGCTAGCACTGACTCTTCTAGACTGTAAATCAGGGCAAAAATCTTTGCAAAGAACCTTAAAGGAGAAGTCCACTTCCAGAACAAAAATTTACAGATAATTGACTTACCTCCTTGTCATTCAAGATGTCTTTTTTCCTTCAGTCGATAAGAAATTATGTTACTTGAGGAAAACATTCCTGAACTTTTCTCCATATACTGGACTTCAATGGTGCCCCCAAGTTTGAACTTCCAAAATGCAGTTTAAATGCAGCTTTAAATGGCTCTAAATGATCCCAGCCAAGGAAGAAGGGTCTTATCGAGCGAAATGATCGGTCATTTTTTAAACAAATTGACAATTTATATACTTTTTAACCTCAAACGCTCATCTTGTCTAAGTCTGTGTAAACTCTGTTTTTTTTTCTGGTTCAATACGGTCAATACAGTTAGGGTAGGTTGAAAAACTTTTCTTTCCCAACTTCAAAATCGTTCTATTTATTCATTTACTTTTTAAACTCAAATGCTCATCTTTTCTCGTCTCTGCGATGCGCATGTGTACTCTGTGTAATCCAGGTCAATACAGTTAGGGTATGTCGAAAAACTCCCGTCTCGCTTTCTTTTTCAACGTCAAAATCGTCCTGCATCGCTGTTTTACCATTTGATCTTCTCTGCATATTCACTTTGTAAACACTAGGTCGGTACTTCTGCAGCAATGTAGGATGATTTTGAAGTTGGGAAAGAAAATAAAATGGGAGTTTTTCAACAAACCATAACTGTATTGACCGTACTGAACCGGAAAAAAAAGTTTAGACTTAGACAAGATGAGCGTTTGAGGTTACTGTACATTTTTGTACAGATAAGTGGAAGTGGACTTCTCCTTTAAGACAGCCTTCAGGTATTCAATGATGGCACTAACTATTCACCACTACACAGCATAAAATGCCATCACTGAATGGCGATATTTTAAATACTATTTTACTCAATCCACATCCTTCGAGACGTTTTTCGTTATTACGTCCCACTCAAGACGGCGCGTCGGGATACGGGAGGCATTGTTACGCCTTTGTTTCTGATAGCAGCTTAGGTGAATGAGGAACGCTTGTGGAATCTTTGTTCACGTGTGTAATCCCAAAGCTTTAATGGGCACTGATTGAAGTGTTGTGTCACACCGAGTGAGATTACAGTGGGAATAATGGCACGTATTGTCCCCCGTTCCCCTCATAAGAGAACGGCTGAATCAGTTTGATTCTTTCTTGCAAAGGGGATCTCAGTTTAATGTGGTTGCCATGGCAGCCAGGCACTCTTGGCTTCAACATTTATGCTAAATAAAACACCCTTTTAAGAGTAGACACAAATAGGCGGACCCACGGTGTTGGCTTTGTGTCCGCGCGTGATTGTGTGTGCGTCTGCGCGTGGGCGTCCGCTGGTTCGCCCGTATCTGTTTATCGTGTGCCACGACGTAAACTCTCGGCATGAGAAAATACGCATTGGGGAACATGAACGAGCACACGCGTAGTGGCTAATGCAAGACCTTGTGGCGCGGCATTGAATGTGGGCTTCGTCTCTGAAAGAGCTTTTTGTGAGCGTGGAGAGTGTGTGATCTGTGCGTGTTAATGGTTATTGGAGGGGATGGGGTTGGGCGAATGTCTATTAAAGCACAATAAAGCAGAGAACAACACAGAAAGACAGAGAGAAAAGGGTCAGCTGACGGGGTTTGACCCCGTGACCCTCTGTTCCAGCTGCTGTGGCGCTTACGACCCTCCCCGGCTGAAACTCAACACTGTCTTTTGTTTCAGCCGGTTTCGAGGTGTCCCTGGACGCTCTCCATCTCGCACAGAGATCAGGTTTACGCACACACAGCGTGGAGTTTGTTGCTGTGCGGTGATAAGACACACGGAGAGCTGTTTAAGCTGTCATGTTTAACTCTTATCTACTACATCGGCACATCAGAAGCGCTCATTAGCCGTGATAAACAGCCCCTCGGGACGTCAAGCGCACACGTATGTAAACATACACACGCCACTCATGTGTCCGGCGGGCTTATGGGTAGGGAGGGGAAGGTCAGGCCTTGCTTCCTCAGCGTGGTTGGAGTTTGAAAGGGTAAAAAGTAATTTCCAAGGAATGGAGGGAGGGAGGCACTAAAAAAGCCGAAGAATTCAGAGGCAATTTAAAAGCAGTGTGGGAGAGGGGGATGAGAGGGAAAAAAAAATGAAGAAAGAGGAGGCATGATGGAAAGTAAAAGAGAGGTTGTTATTTTTCTCTCTCTCTCTTTCTCTCTCTCACTGGCTGTTGTTTTTTAGGGACTAGTCGGGCCACAACCTCCAAGGAGAGAGAGAGATAGAGAGATAGATAGAGGAAGAATAAATCAAACAAACCCTGAAGGCTAGAACGGAGGGAGAAAGACGAGAGGAGAAGTGTGGGTAATGATGGAGGGGGGAGTTGAGTGGGCGACAGAGAGGACGAGAGGGTGAGCGCGAGCAGGGGTGGAGGTGGAGAGGGGGAGTGGAGGATTGCAGGGCTCAAGGTAATCTGGGGAGTTAATGCAGCTTAGCAAAGCACAGAGAGAGAGAGAGGGAGCACAAAGTGGCAGACAGTGCGAGCGGCAGAAAGAGAGAGGGCGTAAGAGACAGAGAAAGACAGACGGAGAGAGAAAGGGAGGGCCGGAGAGAGTGGGAGAGAGGAGATCTTGGGGAAAATGGAATGCTGGGTGGAGAGGGGAAGCAAACACGCAGGGCTTTGTGCTAAAAGCACGACTCTGGGGAGGGTGCGACCGACGCTAAATCCAGAGCACAGGCCAGAAATCAGGGTTTAAAGAGCAGGCGATGGGACCGGCCCTTTTTAGACGTCCACTCGGCGAGCCAAACACATGCTCACATGGTCTAAAATGAACCTCATGGTGAATTGAGAACACTGATCAGCTGTAAATAGTTTTTAACTACTGCTTTATTAGAAGTGTATCACTGCATTTTGTCATTATCATGTGACTTGCCATTCACAAATCCTCTCTTTCAGCCTTATGGCCACTGGATGCGCACTTAAGAATCCTTACATAAGCAGTAGATCATCCGAGAACTTTTTGCCTACTGTTTTATGAATACTGTGAATTCATAGCTCATTCTGCATCTGCGGACGCAGACAGAATTTGTTTTTGAGCAAATTGGTTGAGTGAATGACTCAACGACTCACTTTTAAAGACAGTCAATCATGTCATGCTACTACAAAACCAGTAATAATGGTATTGGTTTTTTTTACTGAAAGCTGAATAAATATGCTTTCCATTGATGTATGGTTTGTTATGATAGGACAATATTTGGCCGAGATACAACTATTTGAAAATCTGGAATCTGAGGGTGGAAAAAAATCTAATATTGAGAAAATCGCCTTTAAAGTTCTTAGCAATACATATTACTAATCAGAAATTAAGTTTTGAAATATTTACAGTAGGAAATTTACGAAATATCTTCATGGAACAGGATCTTTATGTCAGTGTTTCCCAACCTTTTTTCTGCCATGGCACAATTTTGATAAGTAAAAAATCCCACGGCACATTGCTAAAAAAACATTAGAATGGCTTGTCATTACAACGGTCGCATCTGAGGCAGTAAATGACGTTTTCATCGATTTACAGGTTATAAAGTTTATTGTAGCTGTACGTGCACTCGGTTTTTCTTGTTGTTTAATACATTTGGCCAAAATCTCATGATATAAAAGATGAACCGCTACGCACAGGATATTTAAAACATAAAAGTACATTGGCAACAACTACATGGCAAATGCTAAGACTTTTTACGCTCTTCAAATACGCAACAGCTTTAGCATTTAAAGACAGTGTTTCTTGAGTAAAGAAATGCTGTACTTATTCAAACATCAGTTCTTTATTTACCCTTGCATTGTGAAGAAGTAGACGTCTGTATTCAAACTGCACGTCGCGGAACTTCATTCTGAATGGAGGTGGGGTGGAGTTATGAGGTTTGACTGACAATTTGAGCATCCAATGGCGTAACAAGCTTTAGTCATAAGCTCTTTTGAATGCTTTT
>JAHKKF010536585.1:15697-55656 GCA_019740295.1 Labeo calbasu | reverse complement strand
AACTGTTTAATTACCAAATTAAAATTCATATGGTCAAACTTCAGAGTGCTAAATCTGTTCTGATATCATAATTCCTCAATTTCAAGAATGAATTTTCAAAAAGGAAATGAATAGTTTTTTTTTTAATACTTGAATAGTTTTATTAATATTATTATTATTATTATTATTACTACTACTACTACTTTAAGCAATACATTTGTTATATTTTAGAAAAGCAGTTAAAATAAGCAGTGTAGGAACATTTGGAAAACTTTTGTTCTCTAAATCAAAGTCATGCATTAGCATAAAAATGAAAATTATGTCATGGAGAGGGATCTTTTTATGACATAGCAAGGTCATGTGGTGCAACTCACTTTACTTGATCTCAACTTTATTAAAAAAAACATTTTGCTTAGGAAAATATTTTTGAAAATAACCAAGATGTGAACACTTAGAGGGATAGTTCACCCAAAAATGCAAATTCTGTCATTATTACTCGCCCTCACGTCATTCCAAACCTGTAAGACCTTTGTTCATCTTCAGAACACAAATTAAGGTATTTTTTATGAAATCTGAGAGCCTTCTGAAGTTGCACAGACAGCAACGCAACTACTACGTTCAAGGCCCAGAAAGGTAGTAAGGACATTGTTAAAGTAGTCTATATGACATCAGTGGTTCAACCATAATTTAATGAAGCTACGAGAAGCTACGCATCATGGTACTCTCGTGAATCGTAGAATGTGCATCGAAGAATGAAACGGAAATATTGTTGAATAAACTTATTTTTATTACTTTGCGCACAAAATGTATTCTCCAAGCTTCATAAAATTAGGGTTGATCTACTAATGTCACATGGCCAATTTAGTGATGTCCTTACTATCTTTCTGGGCTTTGAACGTGGTAGTTCATTGCCTGTGCATATGCAGGGTCAGAAAGCTCTCGGATTTCATCACAAATATCATACTTTGTGTTCCGAAGAAGAACGAAAGTCTTATGGCATTTTTTTGGGTGAACTGTTGTTTTAAAATATCAGAATTTGATCTTTTTATGACAAAGCAAGGTCATGTGGTGCAACTTTTTACACTAAAATTCCATTTCATTTCTCGCTCAAGCAACAATGGCCGTCCACTTAACATTTTCTTCCTTTCTTCATGTGCAGGTACGAATCTGTCGTCATAGGCAACGGCTTAGCCAATCAGGTTTCTAATCCAGATGTGGAAGTTGACATCACCAAACCAGACATGGTGATTCGGCGGCAGATAGCAGTGCTGAAGGAAATGACCAGCCGGCTTAAAGCTGCTTACACTGGCAACGACATCACAATCAGTGGTACGAGGCATCATCTGAGTTATGCGGTTGTGGTTCAATTCAGGTATGAGATACATACATGCATACAAGCCTGTTTTTAACATTTATCTCTCTTTCCTGGCTCTTCAGAGGACACCGGCAGTGGAGAGGAAAGCGGAAGCGGCTGCGACTCGCCCACTTGCGACAGCGACGGGGACATCTACTTTTCCACCCCAGCGCCCGCTAAACCTCGCATTATCAATGTTCAACCTAACAGACAGCCCTCTAGCGGTACACGGTTGGCACCTTTCAGCCTAACGCTGGCTGTGACGGCGCTCCTGCTCGCCCTGATCACCCCACACACGAGATAAGACCGGCTGAGAAAGGAAGAGGATGTGTGTTTGTGCGAATTTGAACACGAGAGCAGAAAACTGCCATAGGACATTAAAGACACTGCTTTCAGGATCTCCGTCTGCCTGCCATCCGGGGAAGACACTCAAGTTATTAATATTCGAATAACTTCCCTTCAGTGTATTTTTCATGTGTTTATACGAACGGACTTCATTTGTGTACAGCTATACGTTTCCATTTCACATCAGCTGGGTTTTATTCCTCCGTGTCTATAGTGTCCAGAATCATTGATGATGACTCGTGATTTTACATTGTTAGTTTAAAAGTAGGTCAGATTGAGTGTGTGTCTGGGTGGATGGTGTGTACGATTGGCTGTATATATCATCCGAGCGCTTTTTATAAAAGGTAAACAATTAATCAACCCATATATCGCATATGATTTAAGCAAATCTGTAATTCTGTATTTTAATGCATTGAGCATGTATGTTGGTGTGCATGGAGGCTTTGGTTGGCTGCAGATCATATATGTGTGATAAAAATTTCATGATGCCTTACATGGACCCTGCAGGGTCACAACTGACAAAAAAAAAAAAATGTATACAACGCTGCCTTATGAGTGAAATCAACACTAGAAGATCCCAGACACAAAGCTTTTTGTTTTCACAGCCCCCGTATCGTCATCCCAGTATAATATATAACTTGAGAATATAGTCTTCAGTAATAACTTAAAAGTGTGTGATGAAGAAGGAGCTTTGGTTAAGTCTGAAAGTTGAGCTATTGAACAGGCCTTGATGGTTCCCTCAAAGCTGATCATGCATTCTGCATGATGTGTGGCCTGAGTAAAGTTGTTGTTTTACTGGATATTTTGAGCAGAACCAGCTATGAAGATGGCTTAAGACTGAGCTGTCTGGAGGAATTTTACACAGGGTTTTATGTGGAGGTGTTTATTTTGCTAGAAGTGTATTGTAAGGTATAAAACTGTATGATAGGTACTGCAACAGATTTCACTACATGGTGACAGACGGTGCTGATTTGAGAGGTTGGGTGGCCTCTTTCATGTTTGTAACATAACATGTCCAGTCTTTTCCCTATTCCAGATTGTTTTCCACAGAAGTCGGTACACATTTTAAAACCATTCCTCATGTAGAGCAATAGGTAGAGTGTGTGGTACGTTCCAACACCAGTTTCAAATAGCAATGTGTGCGATTTCCCATTCAGATGTCTGATGAGTGCTTGTTGGTTGTTTAAACGAAATCTCTCTCGAACTTCAAGGGCTTTCCACCCACCTCTCAGAAAAACTAGCTCCCTTCGCTCTTGTACAGTAAGTTATTTAACCACATGTCTCTTTGAAAGGCATTCGCAAGCATCGCTTTCCTAGGTATCTTAATTTCAGTATTCAAAATATTTATGTCTGTAGATGAACGCGCTCTAATGAATTCACAAATTAACTGACGGTTTTTTATATCGGCTTCAGATTTCATGTTACATACTATTTAGATTTTGTAAACCGAGCTAGCGTTCGTTCTGTCGTTATAGTTTTATGTAAGGGGATTGTGAAAATCGTACAAGCTGATGCAAGGACAGGGCTGGCCATCGGTCCTTGATCGTTCCTGATGTCACATGCACTTTTAATTGGCATTCAGATACCTCACAGCGAGTTTTAAATGATGCTTTTAATTCTGTCTGCAACATGCATACTTTTTACGTTCATTTGTATTCATTCGTTTGGAGGTTCATTCAGTATCTATGGATGAATGGCCAGTCCTCAGACATGAAAAGAGTCTTGTCAGGGTTTCAGGAGCGTGAAATGAGTAATGCTCCGCTTCGCACCTCAGATTGGTTCAGGTGTACTTTTTTTCTAGACTGATGTGTTGACACGAATAGGAAGCAGTATGTGTTTTCTATACTTTTGACCCAAAGCTTCCCAGTCACGTGATAAGGTGGCTCTGATGTAACGACCAGGAAAGGAAGTGTCTTGTGTCAGTGTGAAGATGACATGGACTCTTGAATGAACCTCTGCAATGTCATCTTTAGATTGAATGCTGACCTTCAGGTGGACAGAGCGCGGGGCCCGCAGCCCTGTACGTCAGTGGAGTCATCTGCGATGAGGAGTGAGAGAGACTGAAGAAAGAAAAGAAAAAAATTGTAAATAATGAGCAGTCGTTTTAGTGGTCTCTGAGAGATGTTCATCAGATTTTACCCATTCAGAGTATGTGCTTAATATGGCCGAAAACAAAGAGATAGATGCTAAAAAAAATTGTAAGAGAAAAGTTATATTAAACATTTCTTAGTCTTGTTGAAATAAAGACTGCAGATATTTAAATTTGATGTGTCTCGTGTCTTTTCTGCTCTGTTGTGCTTCTGCTGATATGCTTTGAAAAGACACCAATTAGTAAAACAAAGGATGACTTGAAACAATCATGAACGTTGATTAATCACAGCCATTAATTAAGCTGCAGTGTTAAATCTTTCTTTGGTCTCCATGTGTGTTATTAAATCAACAAACTCTTAAGATGAGATGAAGAATGCCAGGTTGTGAATGTTCCATATTGAATAAGCATCTTAAAAATAACAAGCCCCTGTTGTTTTGTTTCAATACCACTATGGAGAATGTTACACCTTCAGAGACTCATTTATTACACAAGATACGAAATAGTAACTTAAAAGTAAAGTATTATCTTAGCAATGTTAGCTTAGATTAATGATGTTGAAATATTCTCACTTTAAAGAAAACCTTATCCAGTATGAGTCATTAATAACCTTAAATTTGTATCTGGCAGTTAATCTATGTTATCTAGGATTTCCGTAATGTTATTTTGAATATCTATCTATCTAGCTATTCTACAGGGCTGGTGAATGCTTGAATCTGATTGGCTGACGAACGTTCTAAGGTGTGCAATTATTTTCAGGGAAACGCACAGCAAAAGTAGTTCCAGGCAGATCTAGACCGCATTACATGTCCATATCATTTCGACAAACGATTTCAGCCTGACAGGAAAAGAACCAAAAACCCACAACGACACTGACCAAGCGAATAAATGTAGTAAATAACAAGATAAAAACAACGCTTTGCGTCGTGACTGCATCATCATCACGGGTGTGTATTATTTTTTTAATAATTCAACGGCCCGTCGTCAATTATTCCTTATAGATATATATACTTAAAAAGTTCTTCAGAAGCTTTTTGTTTGTTTAAAATAACTGCTTTCTATCTGAATATATTTTAAAATGTAATTTATTCCTGTAATTTCAAAGCAATTTTTTTGCATCATTAGTCCAGTCTCACATGATCCGTTAGAAATCATTATAATATCCTGATTTGAAACATTTATTATTATTATTATTATTATTATTATTATTATTAATATCAATATTTAAAACAAGTATTAAAATATTATAAAAGTATTTTTTTCAGGATTCTTCCAAAAGATCAGCATTTATCATTTATTTAGCTTTAAATTTAGTGTTTCTGTTTCAGATAAATGCTGTTCTTCTGAATTTTCTATTCATCGAAAAAACCTGAAAGGAATTCTACTCAGCTGTTTTCAACATAATAATAATAACAGCAAACGTTTTTGAGCAGCAAATCAGAATATTAGAATGCTTTCTGAATGATCATGTGACTGGAATAATGATGCTAAAATTTAGCTTTGAAATCACAGGAATAAATTACATTTTAAAATATATTCAGATAGACAACAGTTATTTTAAATAGTAAAAATATTTCATATTTTTTACTCTTTGTGCTGTACTTTAGATCAAATAAATGCAGGCTTGGTGAGCAGAAGAAACTTCTTAAAAAAATTACAAGTCTTACTGTTCAAAAACTTGCGGGGACTTTTTTTGGGTCTCCACGAGGACACAAGAAACAAGCTTATAAATCATACCAAAATATATATTTTTGAAAGTCTAAAAATACAGAATTTTTCTGTGTGAGGGGTAGGTTTAGGGCAAAGTCCCTTTCAGGGATAGAAAATACGGTTTGTACAGTATAAAAATGCGAAAACTCAACGCGCCTGTGTGTGTTAACAAATATTGTTTTGATTATCAGAAGAAATTTTAAGCCAATTACTGTACATGTCTAGACAGTTACTTGTCTTGCATAATGAAAACAGAATTTGTAGCATATCTAGGTTGTGATTTCCAAAATAGCAGCCCTAATGGGGGCTTTTATTATGAAGAGGGAAATAAGAATGGGGGCGGTGTGGACTACTGGGAAAACGAGGAACGGGGAAGAGCGAGTACGAAATTGTGGCAGAGGTAAACAGCAGAAGTTATCTGAAGATCTCAAAGCAATACGATGCTAGTACGAACAGGAAAGCCTCGCAGAGACATGTAGACATCAACTAGGTTCGACACGAGGAGGCAAACATCCAGAGAAAGCGCTGGGCGTGTTCATGTTTTGATGAGGCTCGAGTCACAGGTTTTGTTCAACATTCCTCCTGGCCGACGCGACGCGGTGGGAGAACCGCACAACTGAGTAATGCTTTCACTTTTCCAGCGAGAAGATGGATGAAAAATCCTACTACAGCCGGCTTCTTATCGCACTCCTGATGGTCCTGTGTTTCGGCGTTATTGTATTACAGTACGTCTGCCCTACGTCCGACTGCCAGTTGCTCCACCTGGCATCATTGTCCTCCAGACTCGGAAGTCGAGCGCCCGGGGATCGCATGAACGGAGCCGGTGCGGGAGATCCGTACAGCTCAGAGGACGGTGCTTTGGTTCGTTTCGTGCCTCGCTTTAATTTCACTACCAAAGACCTTAATCGCGCTGTAGATTTCAACATCAAGGGGAACGATGTGATAGTGTTCCTCCACATTCAGAAAACAGGGGGGACCACGTTCGGCCGTCACCTCGTCCGCAACATCCAGCTGGAGAGGCCGTGCGAGTGCCATGCGGGCCAGAAGAAGTGTACCTGCTACCGACCGGGCAAACGGGACACCTGGCTGTTCTCCCGCTTCTCCACCGGCTGGAGCTGCGGGCTGCACGCGGACTGGACGGAGCTCACCAACTGCGTGCCTTCCTTCATGAGCAACCGAGAGTCTCAGGAGAGGCGCAGGACTCCCAGGTGAGAGATTTATTGGTTTATATCAGTATATCAAACTAATTTTAGTGTCTGAAGAGCGTCTTGATAAACAAACTTATTTCTTTTGTCTTGGTATTATTGTGTGTTGTGTGGAGTCACGGTGCGCTTCGCCACTCCTTCCCCTCATATTGTTCGCGTTCAGTTCAGTGCTGAAGCCTCTTAGCAAGTCAATTATGCGGAGACAAAAGCCTCCAACAGGTCAGGCTCAAACCCTGGAGAGTCTGCTTTCATTCAGCGCATTCCTGCAACAGGGGACCCATCATCATAATCACTCACCCTTTCAGACACCCTGGAGGGCAGACAGCCTGCTGGCACCAGAACATCTGCCATTCTCCCAGGCTTGTCCTTTAAATAAACTCCCCATAGCATGGGATAAACAATGTTAGATAATGTTTGCATTGGGAGGGATTGGATTTGATGAATAAGTGTTGAGTGGTTTGAGCGTAGTACGTTGGTTCTGTTTTAAAAGGTACACTACCGTTCAAAATTTTAGGGTTTTTGAAGGAAATTAGTGACTACCCTGGACCACAAAACCAGTCTTAAGTAGCACGGGTATATTTGTAGCAATAGCCAACAATACATTGTATGGGTCAAAATGATGGATTTTTCTTTTATGCCAAAAATCATTAGGATAATAAATAAAGATCACGTTCCATGAAGATATTTTTTGTACATTTCCTCAGAACTTAATTTTTGATTGGTAATATGCGTTGCTAAGAACTTATTTTAGACAACTTTAAATGTGATTTTTCTCAATATTTAGATTTTTTTTTAACCCTCAGATTGTATTTTTTCAAATAGTTGTATCTCAGCCAAATATTGTCGTTTTGTCATCAATGGAAAGCTTATTTATTCAGCTTTCAGTTGGTGTATAAACCTCAATCTAAAAAAAAAAAAAAAAAAGACCCTTTGACTGGTTTTGTGGTCCAGGGTCACATTTATGCTTTAGCAAAGATGCATTAAATTGCTTAAAAGTAACAGTAGAGATTTCTATTTCAAACAACTGTTCTTCAAAGAAGAATTCTGAAAAAATGTATCACACTTTCCGCACAACTCAAGCAACACAACTGTTTTCAATCATTGATAATAAGAAAATTTTCTTGAGCACCACATCAGGATATTAGAATGATTTCTGAAGGATCATATGAAACTGAAGACTGGGGTAATTGCTACTGAAAATTTGAAAATATACTGCAATAGAAAAAAGTTTGTTAGACTGTTTAAAATTTTAGGGTTTTTTTTTTTTTTAAAGGAAATGTATACTTTTTATTTAGCAAAGATGCCTTAAATTGGTCAAAAGTGACCATTTTTATTTTTATTTCAAATAAATGTTCTTTTTAATCTTTCTATTCATCAAAGAATCCTGAAAAAAAAAATGTATTGCTTTCCACAAAACTATTAAGCAACGCTGTTGTTTTCAGTTAATAAAAACAAGAAAAAATTCTTGAGCAGCAAAACAGCATATTAGAATGATTTTGAAGGGTCATGTGGGTTAATAGCTGCTGAAAATTTGAAAACAGTTTTAAATTGCAATAATAATTCATAATATTAATGTTTTTACCCCATGTTTTGTTCGAATAAATGCAGCCTGGTGAGCACAAAAGACTTCTTTAAAAACCATTTAGAAACTAAGCCCAAACTTTTGAAAGCTGATGTCTATCCTTTTTGAATTCTCGCTTCACTGAAGCATTAACCATTAATCATCTTTAGTTTACATTAAACCCTACTTGATGGTTTTCTTTTTAAATGGTGAGGCGTGGAATGAGGTGCGGATTCTGATTTGGCACGTTCCCCAGATCATGTTCCCTACAGTTGTAGGGAAAATTATGTCTTGGGAAAGGAAAAACCAACATTGTAGAAAGATTTAATGATATAAAATTAATAAATATCCAAGTGGCAGTACCCAGGTAAAAAGGGCACTTTCATAATGTATTTAAAGTGCTCTATTTTCACACACTGATTTTGGACTTAATATACTAGAAATGGTTCTTTAGTACTTCTTAAGATAAACTTAAGATCATCCAAGTGTACTCAACCATGCTGTTTCGGAACACCATGAATATGAACTAAATGTGCTTTTAACATACTATCTCTGTATTTAAAAATGCATTTAGTTATTACTTGTAGTACACTTGAACCCATCTTTCATACACTAGTGTACTACAAGTGGTAAGTAAATACATTTTACACATTCATGGTGTTCCAAAATAGCATGGTTGAGTACACTTGGTCTTAAGTTTATCTTAAGAAGTACAAAATTAAGCAATAAACCCCAAGAAGCCATGGTTTACAGTGAATTTATAACAGTTAAGGGGCACAGCACAACGCAAAGTCTGTTTTCGCTGCACGTTTCAAAGCAAAGTGTGCACTTCGTTCAGGTGATCAGCTCGTGATCCGTTGTTTTCTGCACCTCAGAAAAGCTTAAAATTGCAGTATGAATTGCTGACAGCTATCTTAATATCTCTTTCAAGTGTAGAAATTAGGAAGGAAGTTTTGTAATTTCCCTACTATAGTGTAAAGCAAAAAAATATACCTATGAAATATTCATTTTCATTTATTTTGCAATGCAGTTGTTTTACAATATTTGGCTATTACCGTCATTGTTTTTTTATTATTATTATTATTATATTCTTGTTTGTTTGTCTTCATAAAACACCAGAGTGAATGTAATTTAAACTGAGACATTATATCAGAAATAAAAAGAGAGTTGATTCCCCTTTAAGGTACAAGTCAATTCTCTGACTTTTTTTTCCTGACTTAAATTTTCTTAGTTAAGAACATGGGTTGGAGCTCCTAATGCTGAACTCTCAAAGTGGATTAGATAGAATAATTTACCTATAATTTTTTTTTTTCCCAATTCTTCATTTGTCTTTTTTTTTTAAATAGCACAATAAATATTGTAACTCTTGTAACGTATCACGATGCTATTGTATCGTGAGATTTTAATGTTGTTACATCCCTATGAAATATTATTGAGATTTAAAAAAACTTTTTAAAACAATTTACATTTTCAGCAGCCATTACCCCAGTCTTTAGTGTCACATCTTCCTTCAGAAATCATTGTAATATGCTGCTTTGCTGCTCAAGAAAAAAATATTATTATTCTTTTTTTTTTAATTATTTAAAAATCTATACTTAATCTAATTAAATTACAAATAAAATGCTGAAAAAACTAAAACCAACTGTTTTAAATTCTACAAGTGAATTTGGGCATCACAACTTAATAATGCAAAGAGATTATAGATATTAATTTTGAGATCTGCGTAACAGTGTTTTAAAATTAGTGTTATTATGAGAAATGAGCATGCATAGTTAAATATGCAGACTAATGCGTACAGATATAAACCATGAAAGGCCTGCTTTTCAAATTGACACAATTAGATCAAGTCATAATCCCATGGGCTCATTGTTGGCTTGTAAGTAAAGGAAAAGTTGAGTCTCTCCAGAGACTTTCTCTCCGCTGTTGTTGAATGCATTTGTCCAGACTGTCTTAATTGATATTCATATGGAAAGTGTTCTGGATGTGAGCTGAAAGATGATTCTTCTCATTCGCTCATTATGCTGAAATGCCCATAATTATAGTCAACCAGCAATAATTCATTCCGTTTTCCATCAAGATCGCTCCCCTGACACGCTCCATCCGAAACTACGGCATGAATAATTCTGTCGATGTGAACATGCACAAAATATGACAGCTTTTCCCAACTTAATGATTCATACGCAATATTACATTTCGTTTTGTTTCAAGTGACTGCTTTAGTTTGGGCTTGTTCTTAAACTCTTCTCTTTCCTGTCTCATGTAGTAGGAACTACTACTACATCACGATCTTGAGGGATCCGGTGTGGCGGTACCTGAGCGAATGGAGACACGTTCAACGCGGTGCCACTTGGAAGGCCTCTAAACACATGTGCGACGGCCGTTTACCCACCCTGAACGAGCTCCCCAGCTGTTACAATGGCGATGACTGGTCGGGATGTTCGTTGGAGGAATTCATGGCTTGTCCGTACAACCTGGCCAACAATAGACAAACCCGTATGCTGGCCGACCTCAGCCTGGTAGGCTGCTATAACCTCTCCATCATGAGTGAAAACCAGCGCTGGGCTGTGCTGTTGGAAAGTGCCAAGCGCAACTTGCGAAACATGGCCTTTTTTGGTCTAACCGAATATCAGCGTAAGACGCAGTACCTCTTTGAGCACACGTTCCGACTGTCCTTCATCGCGCCATTCACGCAGCTCAACGGCACGCGTGCTGCCAGCGTAGAGGTGGAACCGGAGACCCAGCGAAGGATTCGAGAGCTTAACCAGTGGGATGTGGAGCTGTACGAGTACGCACGGGACCTTTTCCTCCAGCGCTTTCAATACGCCAGGCAGCAGGAGCGCAGGGAGGCCCGGCAGCGACGTTTGCAGGAGAGACGCAAGTTACGTGCCAAGGTGAAGCCTTGGTGGGGGGTGACTGCTGTTTTTAAACCCACCAAAGAGCCACCAATGACAGAACAATCTCTTGTTTTTTCGGAGGAAAAACAAGCAGATGTTAGACAAACGCTGGGGAGTGAGACAGACGGACAGATAGAGGACAACTGGTTAGAGGAGGATGAAAATGAAACCATATTGGACTATTTAGAAAACGTGGAGCAGTGGCGGTAGCCACCAGCTATTTGGGAAGAGGGTTGAACTCAATACTGAGCTAGAAAATGGTAATTCCATTTGATTACTTTATGGTACGTATAATTGAATTTAAAGGATTAGTTCTCTTGCAGAACAAAAATGTACATATAATGTACTCACCCCCTTGTCATCCAAGATGTTCATGTCTTTCTTTCTTCAGTCGTAAAGAAATTATGTCTTTGGAGGAAAACGTTTTAGGATTTCTCTCCATCTAATGGACTTCTATAGTGCCTGCAAATTTGAACGTCCGAAATGCATTTTAAATGCAGCCTCAAAAGGCTCTAAATGATCCCAGCCAAGGAAAAAGGGTCTTATCTAGCAAAATGATTGGTTATTTATAAAAAAAAAAAAAAAAAAAACTTTTTAACCTCAAATGCTTGTCTCGTCTAGCTCTGTGTGAACTGTTTTTTTCCGTCATGAGTTATAGTTAGGGTACGTCTGAAAACTCCCATCTCATATTCCTCTCCAACTTCAAAATCGTCCTACATCGCTGCAGAAGTACCGTGAGCATGCAAAGATCATCAAACACCCTTTAAAAAAAAAAAAAGGTAAAAACAGCAATGTAGGACGATTTTGAAATTGGAGGAGAAAATGAGATGGGAGTTTTTAGACGTACCCTAACTATCATGACCGGAAAAAAACAGTTCACACAGAGCTAAATGAGACAAGCGTTTGAGATTAAAAAGTATATGTGACCCTGGACCACAAAACCAGTCTTAAGTTGCTGGGGTATATTTATAGCAATAGCCAAAAATACATTGTATGGGTCAAAATGATAGATTTTTCTTTTATGCCAAAAATCATTAGGATATTAAGTAAAGATCATGTTCCATGAAGATATTTTGTAAAATGTCTACTGTAAATATATCAAAACTTAATTTCTGATGAGTAATATGCATTGTTAAGAACAACTTTAAAGGTGATTTTCTCAATATTTAGATTTTTTTTTTTTTTTTTTTTTGTACCCTCAGATTCCAGATTTTCAAATAATTGTGTATCGGCCAAATATTGTCTTATCCTAACAAACCATACATCGATGGAAAGCTTATTTATTCAGCTTTCAGATGATGTATAAATGTCAATTTTGGAAAATTGACCCTTATGACTAGTTTTGTGGTCCAGGGTCACATATAAATTGTATTTAAATATAAATATATATATATATATATATATATGTGTGTGTGTAACATAAAAGTTTTCCTCAAAAAACAATTTCTTTACGACTGAAGAAAGAAAGACATGAACATCTTTGATGACAAGGGGGTTAGTACATTATCTGTAAATTTTTGTTCTGGAATTGAACTACTTCTTTAAGCCCAAATCACTGCTAAATATTAGCATATACGGGTTGTTAATTGCGGGTTGCTTTTTCTTTGACAAATGCATTTTGTGAAACGCACATTAAAATTTTCATATATATTGATTCTAAGAACCATTTTTCTGTTAGATATCATATTTGAATTATCGTCTTGCAGCCTGATGTGTCTTGTGAAATGAAAATATGCTAAAATCCACCGTTCCATCACCAATCTGCCCTTGAGAGAGGGCATTATAACTCCAGGTTGCACCAGGGAGATCCTCCCTGCCATTAATGTACTGAAAATCACAAAGCATCTGCTTATCGTGAAAGCCAAAGATTGGAATGTTCTGGAAGAATCTGGTGGAAGCACGTTTTATTTACATTCCTGTAATGTAAGATTTCAAATATTGCCTATTTTTTTCAAGTGTCCTCAATTGTCACAATCCCATGCACATCACAAGTCAGCCTTATGTTGAAGTCCAACATTGTTTTTTTAGATGTAAAAATGTTTCTTTTTTGTAGCTTTTATTTATATGTTTGATCATTGAATCACAGGTTATGGGTTGGCTCATATTTTGTTACTTGAAAATTAAAAGCCATTGTGAATCACCTCATCTGCTGAATTTATACCACACCACAGGTTGTACTGAGGAGCACTGATTGCTCTATTGGAAAATTAATAAAATTTGTGAGTACTAATAAATGCATTTTTTATAATAACCCAAGTTGTTTGTGGCTTGTTGAATTATCTCCAAAAGGGTGAGTCTTCATTTTTGCTTTATTTTCTCTATACAGCAGATGGAGCCAAAGTAACACCCACTGCTTAAATAAAAGCTTACATGTGTAAACGCCCTTGATCTATAGAACAAAATGCTACTTTGTTATATGACTCAGTGGGTTGGGTAATTTTGTTTGGCCAGTTAATCCATTTAATTCCATTGGTAACATTTGTGACACATGTATTTTTGGGTTTGTAAGTTTTGAAAGTTGTCTGTTGTCAAATTTGGGAGCAGTGGGAAAACCTAGACATCCGTTGTTGCATTAAATGAACTATTAAAACTGTTGGTTAATTTTTTTAGAAGTAACAGTGATTTTTATGTTGTGCAGATTTTTTTAGACCATGTACACTACCAGTCAAAAGTTTTTGAACAGTAAGATTTTTAATGTTTTTTTGTTTTTTTTTAAAGGAATCTCTTCTGCTCACCAAGCCTGCATAATTTGATCCAAAATACAGCAAAAACAGTAATATTGTTAAATATTTTTACTATTTAAAATAACAGCTTTCTATCTGAATATATTTTAAAATGTAAATTTCTGTGATCAAAGCTAAATTTTTTAGCATCATTACTGCAGTCACATGATCCTTCATTCTAATATGCTAATTTGCTGTTCAAGAAACAATTTTATTATTATTATCAATATTTAAAACAGTTAAGTACATTTTTTCAGCATTCTTTGATGAATAGAAAGATCCAAAGATCAGCATTTATCTGAAATAAAAAGCTTTTGTAACATTATACACTATACCATTCAAAAGCCAGGAGTCAGTATAATTTTTGGAAGGGAAAGAAATTATAGAAATGAATATTTTTATTTAGCAAGGATTTAAATTGATTAAAAGTGACGTGAAAAGACATTTATAATGCTACAAAATAATTCTATTTCAGATAAATGCTGTTCTTCTGAACTTTGTTCATCAAAAAAACCTGAAAAAAATCAACTCAGCTGATTTCATAATAATAATAAATGTTTTTGAGCAGCAAATCAGAATATTGGAATGATTTCTGAAGGATAATGTGACTGAAGTAATGATGCTAAAAACTCTAGCTTTGAAATCACAGGAATAAATTACATTTAAATATATTCAAATAGAAGGCAGTTATTTTAAATAGTCAAAATATTTCAAAATTGTACCGTTTTTACTGTACTTCGGATCAAATAAATGCAGGCTTGGTGAGCAAGAAATTTCTCTCGTTTACAAAACATTAAAAATCTTACTGTTTAAAAACTGGTAGTGTATGTCTTTGTCTTGTGATTTATTAAATAACATTTATTGTTAATAATAATCAGACAATTGTAGGACACGTCAGGTCATGTGATGCCATCATGGCTGCGTCCACGAGAGGGCGACCCGCTCCATGTAGAATAAAACGGTCTTTTCTAGAAGAATAATACGTCTGAGGCCATCATCTCATGTGAGTGTACATATTTTAATAATTTTTAGATTTATTTCTTAATGTGTAAAGTTTCCTCAATTAAAAAGAAATGCTGAGTGCACCTTTAAAACTATAATCTATAGAGTGAGGACGGATCTTCTAAGCATTCACATAGGTGCAGTACTGTACGCCATTTATTGAATGCATTCAAAACCACCCTTTCGAAAGCCTTCACTTCAAATATTTCTCATCATAGGTGTTCTCATCTATGAGGCGCAGTTTGCGCTGAGGTCGAGTGGGAATCCCCCTAAAATGGAGGCAATACATGGGAATGCACGTAGTGCCGTGCACACTTTCGCTCTACTCCTCCCTTCTGCCCTCCCTCGTCTCGTCTTCTGCCTAGCAGCAGCTAGCAAGTTCGCTTCACGCTTCCCCATCGCTCGCTTCGTCGTTCAACTCGAAACACCCCGCAGCCGCTGGTCATTGTCCGAAGCTTTAAGCAGCAGACTGCGCGATCGAAAGCTCTCGGTTCAACGCGGGAACTTTTGCAACCAAAGCGCGCGCCTCACATCAGCCAGTGATCGTGACGTAGTTATTGACAAATCTTTATTTCGCTTTGCGCTGCATTTGATGTCACCCGAGCTCTAGTTGCGCGCTGTCTGCACAGGTGAGTCATCTGCTTTCGTAAAGACTAATATTTCATTTGCTTCAGCCATTCTTGCCTCACACATGTTATTGCAAATGTGACTGGTGTAATGCTTTGCTCGCTGTCACGACTGACGCTCTCTCGTTTATGAGTCTCCATCTCTAACCTTGCTTTTGCGCACATGGCCTCTTCGCACCGTGACGCATAAGTCTAGAATGTGAATTTCTCCTTGTACCGAGTAGCCAGGTCTCTCATTTGACCTTAACGCACACGCTGTCATATTTAATAAAACGCCTGGGTGTCACGCATTGATCATAACCTTGCTGACAGCTGTTGAGCTTCCCATCAATGCTGTGCTGCTCCTGAGCAGCACCTACTTTGTAAACAGGTTGGATGGAGCTCAAACTCTCTCACATGTCATGAGCCCCTGTAATAGTCAGGTGCAGTGGGCTGTATATCTTCTCTGATGCTGTATTTGTGTGTCTGGCATCTAAAACCAGTAAGGCTGTCACGCTGACATTTCAATTTTCATGGCCAGGGCTGGGTGCAGTCCCAACCATAAGGTGTTCACCCACGATACGAGCTGAATTTGTCCTTGGTTTCCTGGAACATGTAAAAGTTGGTGCTGGAAAAGTGTGTGAGGGTGGTTTTGTATCTTGGTGTGTTGAAGTTAAATGTCCTTTGTCCCGCTAACCCTTCACATCATCGGACATTTGCCAGCACAGACAACTGTCCAAAGCCGAATGCTTTAGTTTATTTTGTCGTCCATGTCTGAGTTGTTGCATGAAAATCGATAGTCATGCGTGCATTCCTTAAATATAAAAAATGAGTCTGATGACCTTTATTTTCCACTGGCAAGCCTGTTTAAAGTACTTGTTATATTAACAAGTTATTAAAAGTCACAGACTTGTATATAGCCTAATGTTGACATTAGCTAACGCAATAGCAATTTTAGCATTTTTTACAGACACTAATATTGATTTTTAACATTTTAAGTTGCATTATCATTACTTAATGTATTAAGAACAAATATAAATTAAAATCAAACAATAGTATTGTTATGAACCTGAACCTAAATGAATAAATGCACAAAATTGTTAAATTATACATTAATAGTTAAAAATACATTAACATATGTTAACAAATTGAGCATTATTGTAAATGTTACCCTTTTTTTGTTATATTTTAAAATAGGGCTGCAAAACGATTGTGATTAATCGCATTCAAAAGAAAAGTTGGTTTACGTTAGGGCTGTAAACGATTAATCGCGATTAATCGCATAGAAAATAAAAGTTTGAGTTTGCCTAATATATGTGTGTGTGCTGTGTGTAATTATTATGTATATATAAATATAAACACATTCAGGTATATCTTATAAATATTTACAAGTATATGTATTTATTATAATTTGTATTTATATTAAATATAAATACAAATATTTTGTACATAAATAGCATATTTCTCTTAAATGTATATCTGTGTTTGTATTTATATATACATAGTAATTACACACAGTACACACATATTAGGCAAACTCAAACTTTTTTGTATGCGATTAATCGTGATTAATCATTTGACAGCCCTAGTTTACATACTGTATGTGTGTTTGCTGTGTATATTTATTATGTATATGAATTCACATGTATGTATATGTTTTTACAAATATTTGATTGTATATATATTTATACTTGTATATAATTTATATTATGTATGAAAGTAAATATTTTATATTTAAATCTAACATATTTTTCCTTAATAAATACATGTATGTGTGTATTTATATATACATGATAAATATGCACAGTACACACACATATAGAATGTAAATAAGCTTTTATTTTGAATGCAATTAATCGTGATTAATCGTTTTGCAGCCCTACTTTGAAATATGTCTTTGGCTGGATATTGTTCTTTGTTCATTTCAGTGTTGTGCCGTGTTCGAATTTCAAGATGTTTTCTCAGGACGAGACCTTTGTATACTAAAAAATATAATTGATGTATTCCATCTGAGATTGAAAATCCGCACAAGCTTTTATTACTGAAAATCCATATTGAAATTCATGGTCAAAAACGATGTGAACCCTGAATGTTTTATTTATCTGTACACATTTTAAAACCGTAGCGCTATTGAGCACTGGACAGTCGCATCCCTGAACCTTCCATTTGTTGCATTGTGCTTAGAATTTGCTTCATGTTAAAAATATCATCTTTTTTATTTTATTTGGATACAGGCCATGCAATTTTATATGCATACAACAGTGCAGTTGCTTTCAGGTCAAGTGCATAGCATAGACCCTACAGTCACGGTGCGAGAGCACCTGCAGTCGTGTGAGTGGCGGTTGACATTCTGTTTGATTTCACACCTTATGATGTGCTCTGTCAAAGGTCAGGTCGCAGGAGTCCTGCTGCTTTAGAGGCCTGGTGTCTGTCAGACTTCAGTGGCATTGCTGCCCTTTAGTTATGTCTGCGATTTAAAGGTCCTCACATGGCTGACAAGTCATATATCTTGTTGGTAATACCAGGGCAATACGCAGCACGTACCCTGCTTCTCCCCGAGGGGTCGGTTTATCCTCCAGTTCCTGATTTAAACTAGAACTAGACCTACATACGGTGAGACAGAACGCTTTCTGACGACAAGCTCCATTAGTCCCGGGTGGTCACGACTGGACAGGCAGTCGCAGACGTGAGAAAATGAAAGCTAAGTCCTTGTCAGAAGTGTGGGGTTAAATCAGGTGATCTGCTAAGATGGCAGTAACCACACAGAGGGAGCAGATAGGGAATAAGATACTAGGAAGCCCCTTTGACGGTCCCACGTGCACACGTTCGCACCTCACATCCGCATATTGCCGCATGTGCTGAAACTGCACCACAGGTTCAGGCACGTTTGCCACCGCCACCGTGGACTTTGCTCTCGCTTTCATTCACCCTATAAAATTAATGATAAGAACAGAGAGTGAGGTTACTGTATACACAAAGCACATGTCCTCATTTCCCCTCTCCCGCTTCGCTGGACCAAATATGGTGCGTTATGCCATATGCTTTGAAATGGCAATAAAACGTGGTGCTGGGCTGATAAAGCAACACCATTTACAAATGATCAAACACTGAACGACTACATAATATTGATTGAGCTGTCATTTTTAGCTAGCTTGCTGTAAATATCGCTTCTCTACCGAATCTATAAGAACTAGACTATTGGCTTCTATAAATATGGCCACTGCCCTCTTTTTTCGCAAGTAGGTTATGACATGCTCAGATTGTGTTACTCACAAATGAGCTTTTAACCACTATTCTGTAAAGTGCAATGCACCATTTGTCCGAGCAAATATCATTTGGGGCACATTTGCACAAGCTGAAATGAGGATTTGCCAAGCCTGTGCTTCATTTAAAATAGTCAGCCTGATGTTTGTAATTGCATAAAAAGATGTATTTGTCATCTTTGACACTGCACTTGCTCCTCACACTTGTCTTGTTTCACCACACTGATTTTTCTAAGTCGGTTTCATTTTATTTAAAGGGACAGTTCACCCAAAAATGAAACTTACTCACATGATTTACTCACACTCAAGCTATCGTAGGTGTATATGACTGTCTTCTTTCAGACGAATACAATTGGAGTTATATTAAAAAATGTCTTGGCTCTTCCGAGCTTTATAATGGCAGTGAATGGGTGTTGAGATTTTGAAGTCCAATAAAGTGCATCCATCATCATAAAAAGTGCTCCACATGACTCTGGTGGATTAATAAAAGCCTTCTAAAGTGAAATGAAGCATTTGTGTAAGAAAAATATCCTTTATAAACCATATTCTCTAGCTTACGTCCTACGTCATCGGCTGGAACGCCGCTCTCTCATAAATGCGTATACGACAGTTAGTAAAAGATAGAGATTACTGTTTATAAAGTTTTAAATATGGATATTTTTCTTACACAAATGCATCGATTAACTTTAGAAGGCCTTTATTAACCCTCTGGAGTTATATTACAAAATATTCTGGCTCTTCCAAGCTTTATAATGGTAGTAAATGGGTGTTGAGATTTTGAAGTCCAATAAAGTGCATCCATCCATCATAAAAAGTACTCCACCTGGCTCCGGGGGGTTAATAAAGACATCCTGAAGTGAATCGAAACGTTTGTGTAAGAAAAATATTCATATAATACTTTATAAACCATAATATCTAACTTACGTCCTACATCATCGGCTGGAACTCCGCTTTCTCATTAATGCGTGTACGACAGTTAGTAAAACTTAGAGATTACAGTTTATACAAATTTAAATATGGATATTTTTCTGACACAAACGCATCGATTCACTTTAGAAGGCTTTTGTGGAGTACTTTTTATGATAGATGGATGCACTTTATTGGACTTCAACATTTCAACACCCATTCACTGCCATTATAAAGCTTGGAAATGCCAGACATTTTTAATATAAGTCCAACTGTAATTGTCTGAAGAAAGAAAGTCATATACACCTAGGATAACTTGAGGGTGAGTAAATCGAGGCATAATTTTTTATCTCTTCAAGTTGAAATGACTTGCAAAAAAGTTGACTTTAAAACATTAGGTAGCCACTGTCTAAATAAATGTTTACATTAGCAGTAGCTAACATGAATTTTTAGCAATTTGACATTTTTAATCTATGTTAACATTCTGCGTACAATTACAGTTAATGTATTATGAACGAATATGAATTAACAAAATTAACATGAACCTAGATAAATAAATGCTTCAGAAATGGTTATTGTTGTTTGAGTATACCTAACACATTAGCAAATGTTAACCAGTTGAATGTAATTTTAAAGTGTTACATTTTTAAGTTATACTTTAAAATATATACTTTAGTATATTTCACTGTTGTGTCACATTCAAAATGTTTTCTCACAAGAAGACATTTGCAAACTAAAAAGTATAACAGTTTAATTCATTTTGTCCACAGATTGCTATCTGACATTTTGCACCAGGTAAGATGTACAATAAAATATCATCTTTGACAGCGCTCTTGCTCCCCACAGTTGTCTTGTTTCACCAGTTTGTTGTTGCAACATTACACTGAGCTGGGCAGAGGGGAAGAGGCTCAGCCTGTTGTAATGTGTCATGTAGCTCTAAGCCTATGATTTTAGAGTTTGTTTGTGCTCTCCAGAGCCCCGTACGTGTCTCTGTCCTTGCTGTGAGTTTGTGAGCGAGCACAGGCAGCTGCATGTTTTTATGAATGGAGGCAGTGGGGCTGTAATAGGCTGAAAGGATTATATATACTTAACCTAATTATTTTTCCCTGTGGCTGGGGGCTTTTCTCCTCTGCCAGTCCCGTCTCACCAGCTCTTGAGTCTCAGAACCTCTCTCCATCTTAGGCCCTGCGTGCCTCCTCCTTAAGCTGTCCGAACTGTCCATTTCTTTTGGATTTTCTTGTGTGCACGTTGCAGATTTGGCTGCGGGGAACAGAGAACTATGAGGACATGTATTTTTGCGCTGCTTCCTTTCATTAAGGGAAGTGCACACATGGCTTAATATCGGTTACATTTGGGTCATACTTCTGCATGAGACTCTCTGCACTGATCAGCCTTGTCCTTTAAATGTCATTCAGACAGATTGTTCCCTGTAATGGCCAGGGACACTGTGTCTATTCATAAGATTCAAACTTTTAAAGAAGTATGCAATCATCTTACACTGACTGAAACTGTTCTTGAAGTAAGGAACTCAAAAAGTGATTTAGTGACCCTAGTGAAAAATAAATATACCAAAATGTATTTAAAACACATTTATTTCATGATAAGCATACTTCAAGTACATTTACATATTATGTACTTAATAAAAATACCCTGCAATTGTACTTTTAGTATGCTGCACTGGTATATTTAAAGTCTGCTAAATTGAATCAACCAATTTTGTACTTGATCCACTTTAATTGTGCTGAAATAGTACTAACTAACTAAATAGTAGTATACTTAAGTATTTTTGTTTGTGCTAAAGTGGAACTATTGCAAGTATTTTTTAGATACACTCAAAGATCATATAATTCTCATAAATATTGACATTAAATAATTTTTTTTGGCTTAATATTAATGTAGTAGGGCTGTCAAACGATTAATCATGATTAATTGCATACAAAATAAAAATTTGAGTTTGGCTAATATATGTGTGTGTATAATCATTATGTGTATATATAAATACACACAAATTAATGTATATATTTAAGAGATATACGTTATTTATGTGCAAAATATTTTTATTTTCATATAACATACATTTAATAAAAATGATAATAAATACATATACTTGTAAATATTTCTTAAATATATACATAATATTTACACATAAACTCAGACTTTTATTTTATATGCAGTTAATCGCGATTAATCATTTGACAGCCCTAAAAAGTAGTACTCCAAATAAGTTTAATTACAATTTTTATATCAGGAAGTCTCAAGCGATATGTCAGTAAATATGTTAATAGACTTGAACTATACTTGGTATAAATTAAATGCATTTTAAATCTATTTATTTAAATCTATTTTTCTATTTACTAGAGAAACAAAGCCTAAACCTCCAAAATGACAAAAGCACAGTCTGCTCAAACATGAACACACTGCCATCATTTACTCACCCTTAGGTGATTGCAAACCTGTATGCCTTAATTTCCTATGTAAAACACAAATAGTAAAATACTGAAGGTTAACTGAGGCTGTCAAGCTCTAATTTTACAAAAAAACACACTATTATGGAAGTAGTCCATGTGTCTTGTACACTATAATACTGGAGTGACAGGGTGAAATTTACGTTGTTATTTATAGATACTCATCCACTCCAGTGGACTATGAACCAGTCATGAGAGTGGCTTTGTGAACTAGTCCAGTTTTGTGAACTGAATCAACCAAATTAGTTGAAAAGATCTGACTCACAAGAATAATTTGCTTATGAATCATACATCGCTAATTCTGGGGGGATGTGAAGATTTCCGGGGAATAATGATTAAAATTTTAGTCTGTTCCTCTCACAAAGCCATTGTATGTCTTCAAAAGGCTTACAGAATATGGTGCACACCTCTTTTATGAGACTTTGTAGTGTTGTAGTGTTTAGAAGCCTGATAGCTTAAGTCCTCATTGACTTTTGAAGGAAAATCAGGTTTGAATTACATGAGGGTGAGAAAATAATGGCATTTAAGTTTTGGGTGAACTATCGCTTTAACAGGGCTCTACAGTGCAACCATTTCAGTTGCATTTGTGACTGAAAACTACTGCGTGCGACTATGAAAAAATATTTAGGAGCACCATGTGCGAGTGACCCGATCAGCATATTTGTGTTTGCGCTGATGGGAGCTTCAAAGGTTTCTACATGTTTTTGCAACGTTGAGTAATGTATCACAGACATATCTCACGAATCCTTTCATAAACAAAATGTAGAGAGAGTGCAAATAAGAGATTCATTGTGCAGTTTAGAGAGCTTCGTTGATTATATTGGAACTTGTGAGATCGTGATGAACTAAGATGAGTGACAGCTTTTAATGATTTTTAAGGGAGTTTGTAAATGAGATGTTGGTTTAATACAACAGTTAAATCAACAATAAGTTCATATTAAGTGACTTACATTGTCTGACTATAACACTGTTTGCTCTATTACTCTATTTCGTTGTCAAAAATAGTCCAAAACGAGTAAACTGAGCCGCTGCGCATCTCCATTCAAACACAGTGGTGTTTAGTTTATGCATGAACATGCATTTTTAAACGAATCTAGTGAGTCAATGATTCAATTTCCCATTCATAAAGAGAATCACTTGCTTTATTCCTGAATGAATCAGCAGTTCGAACGAATCAAATGAATTTAGTTTAGTAATTAAATCAGTGACTTGCCTCGACCTACTTGCAGTTTTAGTTTCATTTTTAAAGTATCTTTTCAGTTATTTAACTCATTTAATATTTCTGTATTCGAAATTTTATATTCAACACATTAATCTCAACATTAATTATTTGCACTCATGCCACCTCTGAGCCTCATCAAACGTATGAAAAAACACCTACAAGCCACTTTTGTGTTCTTCTGTGCCTCCTCTGTAGTACAAATTAATTTTGTTAATACTGATTTCATTTGATTGATAATTTATTCTTGTTCTACCTGACATAAAAGATGACGTCCTTTTAATAAAGTTAGAAAAAGGCCATTACAAAGGTAAAAACTAAATTCCCCTGTAAATCGCTTTAAGGAGTCGAACATTACCTTGTAATATAAAGGCTAATTTTTTAATCAGATTTTCTGATTATTGGTCCTGAAATTTTGACTGTGCTCCTAAATTTTTTAAGTTAAAAAAGAAAAAAGTAAGTGTAGAGCCCTGTTTAAGAAAAGTAAATGAAAAGAAATGAATAACAAGCTATCTGAAATCATATTAAAACAGCAAACCTTGTTCAAATCTCAAATGCCCCAAAGCATGACTATTTCTGAGAATAAGTATGGATTCAGTTTCATTTCTCCTTCTACTTTAGATCTATTTGCCTACAGTTTCACCTCAGCAGGATAAACGGTGCACAAGAGATTTAAAGAGACAGTTCACCCAAAAATAAAAAACAAAATGGTGTGACTTTTTATCTTCTGCAGAACACAAACAAAGATACTTTGGTAGAAGAGCATTGGTAACCAAGCCGTTTTGGTCACCATTGACTTCAGTTGTATATTTATCAAAATATCTTCTTGTATGTTCCACAGAAGAAGCAAGTCATACAGGTTTGGAACGACGTGAGTGTGAGTAAATAACGTAAATGATTACTGTCACTAGGAAGCATTGCAAAGGTTAACTCTGAGCTGCTCTCTCCTAGCCGCGAGAAATGCTGCAGTGCAAGCTGCAGCAAGCAGAATGCATGTGGGGAGCATGTGCTGTGCTGGTGGAGCTGCAGTGTGTGCTGGTCATGCTGGGCTCGCCTGCATGCGTCAGCTCTGTGGTATGAAGGTTATGTTGTGGCGCTCCAGTGCTGCTGAGCGCTGCAGTGCGTTGGAACAGCAGACTCCTCTCTTTCCTGCCCTGACCTCTGCCAACTGACCCTCACACTCCCACTGGCGTCTCTGCGGACGAGCGTGGCAGAGGCGGAGAACCAGATTCAATCATGCGTTGGTACGGCATATCATTCCAATGTAGTTACTTCACTTGCTTTTCTGGGCTGATTGGGAACTCAGTGGCACATGCTGTCGGAGTGACAGCGGCGGCAGTCCGTATTGAAAATGCTTGTCGTTTGAATGCAGCGACTGTTTGCCCGTCGTCACCTTCCCAGCACTTCAAGGTCAGCTTTACTTACGATTATCAGCGTGGAAGTGCCGCATTGTTCTTTTTTCCCCATGTCCCAAAGACTGTGAGCTTCCATGAAAATAAAACATACGAAAGGCCCCGTGGCCTTTGCTTGATTTACATAAGCAAAATGTTGCACTCCGTTGGGACCTGCAAAAAGACACGTCTGCAGAATGTTGCTTCATCAAGCCGTGAGTTTTGTGTTGGCTATTAAATTATATCAGTCAGCATGTTTTTTTTTGTATTATAGTCTGTTTGTTTGCTTCAATTTAATTAGTTATCCTCCTATTGCACATAAATGCTTGATTCGGTACAGGAGTTACAGTGGCTAACTTCTTTAAAATGGTAGAAATAGACTTCAAATGAACACTAAACGGTGTTTACTGTAGTGATCACAGTAATTATTACACCTAGGGCAGCTGTTGTCATATTGATCCGTATAATCGATAATTCCAAGATCTAAGATTAGCTCATTCAGCAAGTGTGTCTCGAATAGACAACAAACTCTGGAGACTGCTTTTCTGGTTTTAAAGAGATAGTGCATACCAAAACGAGGATAAGTAAAAGATTTTAATGCCTTTCCAAACTTGTATGACTTTGTTCTGTGGAACTAGGGGTGGGCGTAATTTTATTTCACGATAATGATATGTGTATCACATTATTCAGAAAATCTTAATAAATTATATGAGTGTTTTAAATATGTGCGATATTTGACGTTATCGAGTATATCGCGAAAAGCAAACAAAACACCTACAGAGTGCACGTAAGTTAGGTTAAACTAGTTAATTATTGATTTTTCTTTTATGCCAAAAATCATTAGGATGTAAAGATCATGTTCCATGAAGACATTTTGTAAATTTTCTACTGTAAATATATCAAAACGTAATTTTTAATTAGTAATATGCATCGCTAAGAACTTAATTTGGTCAATTTTAAAGGCGATTTTCTCAATATCCTGATTTTTTTGCACCCTCAGATTCCAGATTTTCAAATAGTTGTATCTCGGCCAAATATTGTCCTATCCTAACAAACTATGCATCAGTGGTTATTTATTCAGCCTTTAGATGATGTATAAATCTCAGTTTCAAAAAATTGACCCTAATGACCAAGTTTTGTGGTCCAGGGTTACATATTTATATCATTTCATGTAGTTAAACAATGTCACACGAAATGTGGCGTGTTTTTTTCTTCAAAAAATTACAAATGTGATATTGATTTTATACAACAGTTCAATAAACAAGAAGTTAATACTAAGAGACTTACGTTTTAGAAACAATATTTCCTGTTTCTGCTCTATTTCGCTAACAAAAATCATTCCAAACACAGCCACAGCACTGTTTCGCATGTGTGGGCAACGTGAAGGTGTTTCATTCCTGAAGGAATCAACCGTTTAAATGATTCCGTTCAATCGCAGTGACTCACTTAACAGTGACTTGCTGCCACCTAGATGGGCGAAACGAAGCTTTGAATCAATTGAACCAATTGCTTTGCAAAATGATTCACATGCTAGTGACACCTGCTGGTCAAAATTGTGGAAATACAACAAAAACTCAGGCTAAAACATGCATTAAAAACAGCTTTTAAAAACCCATTGCAATTTTTTTATTGAAAGCATAATACATTAAATGCAATAAAAATAATAAAATACCATTAAATATGAAGTGTCTGTATAATATGTGTTTTTTATAAATATATTATGTTTTATAGGCAGCTTCTATATAAAGGCCAGTAAGAGACTATTAACTACTTCTCATTCTTTTAATTACACAAATGTCTCGTTAAAAATGTCTACAAATTGACCATAGACACTGGTTTAATGGTTCGCCGCTGGGAGGTGATCTCAAGTAGCTCGCATGATTCACAGGTTTATAGAGATCGCCTCCCAAAGGTAAATTATTGAAATTTCGAAAACAGTTTTGACGTAATGAAGCCTCGTTTACTGAAATCACGCGACTTTGGCAGTTTGATACATGCTCCGAACCACACAAAAGTTTCAAAACTTCATGAAGCAGTGCTTCGAAAGTGCCCATCACTACTTTAAGTATCGTAAGTATTTTTAAATAATTTCAAATATCAGTATTCAACGTTTTACG
Organism: Labeo calbasu; assembly: GCA_019740295.1. Classification (NCBI taxonomy): domain Eukaryota; kingdom Metazoa; phylum Chordata; class Actinopteri; order Cypriniformes; family Cyprinidae; genus Labeo; species Labeo calbasu. Next base: position 28,828 of record JAHKKF010536585.1, on the reverse strand, counting down.
TTTAAAATATCAAAACATGTATTTGTAACTGCAGGTTAAAGCATTTTATGTCCCTCTGAGCTGCATTAAACAGTGTGTAAATTCATTTCACTTCAGCTTCTGTGTTTCCTCTGCATTCCAAAGATGAATTTTGTTCATACTGATTTCATTAGCTTGGTAACAGCCCACATGTCTTATTCATAAATATCAATGTCTCACAACCCTAATTTCATAATTCTTGTCACCAGTGTCAATATCACAAAAAAAAACTAACACTGACCTAAAAAAAAAAAAAAATCAAGCTCACTAAAAACACGTAAACAGTCAGTGATTAAATAAGAATAAGAAACTAATTACAAGCAATTGAAAAAAAAAAATGAAAGTAATCAAATGTATAAAAATACTGCATATTCTTTACTGTGTAAATTAAATATATACTTCTTCTTATTAAAGTTACAAACGTGATTTAGTCAAGAATATTGAAAGATTTTTTCTCCTTTGTTATTTAATTAACATGAATGACAGACAACAGGAATATTAGACTGCTGTCACTTTAAGAGCTGCCACGGTTCATTATAATGTTAAACGTGTTTTCTTTCTCAGCTGTTTGCTTTCAATTAAGACCTAAATACTGTTTATGAGAATACTTGCAAAGATGAGCATTTTAACACTCACAAGTGTGTATTTAACCATTCACAGCCTGTAAATGAGCAAAAATAACTCTTTCTCTTTCACTTCACATTGCATTTCAGTGGCTTAAAATCACTTGTTTTTGAACCGCACTGCTTAAAAACCCATGCAAATGGTACGTTTTCATGACCACGTAGCACAGCAACGTTACGTGAGTGTGTAAGCGCGATATCTACCATTTGACAGATTTCTATCGGTTAATCTAATCTGCTGGTATATCAAAGGGATCTGATATTGCTTTGGTCCTGAATGACTTTCAACACTTTTTCTTTTGTATTGTTATGTACATCTGAGTGAAACAAATTAGCGAGAAAGAATATATAGGGTTTAATCAAAATGACTTTTTGATTAAATAGTATGAGGTCAAAAAAATAGTTCACAATAAGATCAATAACGTACATTTAATATTAACAAAATAGATTGAATTTCATGCCAACTTCAAGCATATTGCATATATCATTCATTTAGCAAGAATAATGTTCTCTCAGACAGACAGTAGGTGTGATTTTTTTGTTGACTTCTCCAACTGAGACGGCCTCGAACAGCCACACTAGAGTCTACAAAACACAGCCAAGTGCTCTTAAAAGATATTTGTTTCTCAAACGCCTTGTCTTCTGCTATACATTCCAGTTATTGACTTTCTCCTTGATTCTGGTGCATACACATGCGGCGCCTGAAGGACACTGCCACAAGTATACAGCTCAGTGACCTTGTAGAAACAATACACACTCGCCACCTCCACACTTCTGATATTTACAGCCTCCTTTGTAGATCTGCGCCAGAAACATGCGCACACGTATATCCTCCGCCCAGCCACCTTCCTGCTGTGGAACATCAAAGTAAACACAACCAGCACTTACACTAACCTGTATTACAATTGAACTACATGCAGCTGACATTATTAGCAATGAGCGCAAGGTTATTTGTCTGTGCATTAGAGATATTCATTCTGTCTGAAGTCTGTCATTATTTTTTAAATCACTTTCTAGGTTTAGTGCAAGTTTTGCTTTGTCTGATTTAGCCTATATATATTTAAGTAGTGTGTTTAGTAGCAAAATAGTGTTGCTTTTCCATTAACAAGCTAGTTTTTTCAGTACGTGCATTAAAAACGCTGCATTGCTGTTTTTAATGTCACAATGTATTGCATGCTCAGCCTGAGCAAGCTGAGGCAATTCAGATTCTGATTCATTCTTGCATCGTTCAGATGGTTTATGAAACCATAAATAAACTGATTACAGTCCCTGGCATCATTGTATTTCTTTGTTAGAGCAAAATATTGGGGGTGCACGATATATCAGTACCATATCAATTATCGTCCAGCATTAGATTTATATATGATAATACATTTTCAACTGTAAATGCTCATTTCCCATATTTTTACATTTAGATTGTCTTCACCTTAATCTAGTGATCACTTAAAATGAAAATAATCTATTTTTTAAATCTTAAACTGTTGCAATTGAGCATCAAGAATTAAAGCTAAAAATCAGCTAAAAATGAAAATCCACCCTACCTGTTTTCTAAATGTATGCTACTGATCTTATTGTGAACAATTCATCCACGCATGATATATATACAAAAAATATTGATCTTGTAATTTTTAATCAAGATGTCATAAATCGATCTTCCAGTGAACTGACAGGCTTTTCTCTGGTGATTTATGCCGGACTTCCCCAATCAATTAGTTTGCACCTTTCCTTACAATCGACTGCGAGCTCGCATTCAGATCTGCCTCCACCCAAACAAAAACCAGTGGAAAGTCCACAGCCTACACGTTTCATTCTTTTACGATAATTTGTTTTACTCACATTGCAAAAGAAAAAATCCCTGCTTCAGTTTCATTGGGATTGTAAATATCCAAAATTGGCCTACTTTCAAGACAAATTAGAAGTTTAAATTATAAGCCAATGCCAAAGCGTGTATTTAGTGTAAATGTATCTTTAATTTAAAACTGTCATCATAATAATTGAGATTTTCACTCATTAATTCAAAACTGTCATCTTTTCATGCTAGATTTTAAATGTAAATTATGTTATGTTAAATTATAAATGTACAGTTCAGGTCAAAAGTTTACATACACCTAGCAGAATTTGCTAAATGTTAATTATTTTACCACAATAAGTAGGATCATACAAAAAACATATAGATTTTTTTTATATTTAGTACTGACCTGAATAAGATATTTCACATGAAAGACATTTACATATAGTCCACAAGAGAAAATAATAGTTGAGTTTATAAAAATTACCATTTAAAAGTTTTCTTGTTTCTTTCTACTGTGTTGTAACTGAATGATCCACAGCTGTGTTTTTTTTTTTTTTAGCGATTGTTCATGAATCCCTTGTGTGTCCTGAACAATTGAACTGCCTGCTGTTCTTTAGAGAAATCCTTCAGGTCCCACAAATTCTTTGATTTTTCAGCATTTTTGTGTATTTGAACCCTTTCCAACAATGACTGTATGATTTTGAGATCCATATTTTCACACTGAGGACAACTGAGAGACTCATATGCAACTATTACAGAAGCTTCAAACGCTCACTGTTGCTTCAGAAGAAAAAATGATGCATTAAGAGCCGGGGAGTGAAAACTTTTGAACAGAATGAAGATGTGTACGTTTTTCTTGTTTTGCCTAAATATCATATTTGTTGACTTTCAGAAGCTACAGAAGATACTTACATGTTTCTTCGAAGACAAAATTAGTTACATTTACTCTGATCTTTGAATTCAAAAAGTTTTCACCCCCCAGCTCGTAATGCATTGTGTTTCCTTCTGGAGCATCAGTGAGTGTTTGAACCTTCTGTGATAGTTGCATATGAGTCCCTCAGTTGTCCTCAGTGTGAAAAGATGGATCTCAGTATCATACAGTCATCGTTGGAAAGGGTTCAAATACACAAAATGCTGAAAAACCAAAGAATTTGTGGGAATTTGTATTTTGCTAAAATAATTAACATTTTGCAGATTCTGCAAGGTGTATGTAAACTTTTGACCTATTAAATTATATTTAAAAAAAATGACCGCCTCTTTAAGTAGCTTGATTGCAGTTAGTTTGACTGTACTTTAACTAGTTTAAGTTACAAGTAAACTTGGCAAGCTACTGTCAAAGTAGCTTACCCAACACTTTCGCTTTACTTTTTCACTTTTCATTCAGCCATTGTTGTAGATAAAACAATACACCTTTCTTCTAGCGTTATCAGCTTTTATGCCTGTACAGTAACTACAGCTTGTAATAACTAGGCCGAGCTGTACACCGACTAGTCAGGTTGTGTTACCTTGGTCTACTTTGCATTAATAATTTACTTAATCATGTTGGGAAATCAGTTCGAGACTATTTATAACCGGTCCCATTGTTTGGGGATGTGTGTGATCGTTAGCTCTACAAGCGGCGAAGATAAAAATCATCCAATTTGGGAAATAACGATGATTATCATCTCGAGCGGGGATTAGCAGTCGCCGGGCGGGCGACGCTTGTACTACACATTAGGGGTAATAGCGGCGTCTGCGGAGGGACTCAGACACAGCGGTTGACGTCACAGCCACATGTTCTCTTTACGGATCACCTCTCCGTTCACCTGCCTACATATAAATGAGATAGTTGGCCTTTGCGTGCAGGAAGCAGGTGTGGCCGAGTCAGAGACAGAGATGTGCTAACTTCAGCGCTGACGAATAGCTCAATGCAGGTCCGTGTTCCCAGGGGGGGCGTCTTCATCGATCTTACTGTAGGGCTGATATTGGGGGAGGGTGCACACGTCAGCCTGCTGTAAAACCTAGTTTCGGTGTTAGGTTGCGCTGCATTTAGTGCCTTTGTTCATGTATTTGGAGGTGGGTGTCATTAATTCGATTTCCATCTCCTCCCTCGTTTTCTCTCCCGGTCTCCCTCACCGCATTGCTCTCCTTCTGGACCGTCTGTCTGCGCGCTCCGATCACGCGCTCACCCCCACCCCTTTTCCACCTGCCGCCTCCTCCGTCTGTGTCTGTCGCTGTGAGACACGGGGACAGATAATATCTGCCTTAACCTCTCCTCTAATCCCCTCACTGTCTGCTCGTTCACCTCTGCTTTATTTGTTTTCATTTTCCCGTCCTTTTATTCGGTTATCCCTCCCTCACTCCCTCCCGCATCGGTTCGAGTGTGCTTGGTCATCACGCCATTGATTATTCTTCACTGTACTGTCTCTTCTCTCTCTCAAGGGACGGCATATCAGCTGTCAGACCCACCCAAGACACCCACTCTGTGGCACCGCCCCCCGTTTTTCACATCTCCATGATCCATTCACTTCTCCTCCCTTTTCCCTTCATCATCCCACCTGCGATCGCCCGTACCCCAAAACGCTCCGAGAGCCGCTCTCCTTCGGATTCTGCCAAGGATGCGATGCAATGACAAAGAGGGTGGGGAGACTAACGATCGATTTATTAGGCTCCTCCCGATTGGCTGATCCACATTGCCCGGTTGCAGCGCAGCTGCCGATTGGCTGTTGCAGTGTTCCGTGCTCAGCAGCTGCAGCTACGGGGATTTGCCCTTCCTGTCGGCTGCTCTGCTTCCTTTTTCAATCACGAAAGCCACGTTTAGATCCTGAAATCTGTGAGCGTGAGAGTTTACGGCCTCGCTGTTTTGTTTCGCGCAGACTTTGTCACTAGTCGTAAAGTGACGTTGCCGTCTCCCATGTGCTCTCTCTGTCTCTCTTCCCTGCCTCCTCCCTCTTTTCCCTCCCTCCCTGTATCTCTTAATCAAGACACAGCCTGCCCTTTTCTTTGCATTGCTGCCTGCCTCCCGTCTGCACTCTACCTCTCGTGCACTCTCTCACTCGCGCTTTCTGCCATGCGCTTTCAGCCTCTCTCTGTTTGTCGCTCACCTCTGTATTCCCCAGTTACAGGTTTGCAACGTAAACAGCTGCGGCTTCGGGCATTTCCTTTTGTTGTTTTGAACTTTTAGCGCTTGTGCAGTGTTTTAACTGAGTTTGTCGCTTTTGTTTCTGTGTCAGGTCTCCTGCCGCAAAGGACTCTCTCCGAAGTGCGCGAGGACACGTCACAGTGCGATGAAAGGGACGCAGGGAGAGCGGGAGGGATGAGAAAGCGATTCAAGTGAAGGAAGTCTCGCATCACCATAAAGTGCCTCATCTGGATGCTGCGGAAGCCCTTCTCCGTCCGCTTCGGAGCGCTCTCTTCCCCGCTGACTTGAGCGCGTGCGTGCGTGCGTGTGCGCTTGGCCTTGGCTCGGGCTATATTTCACCCCTGACAGTCAATCAAGCCATTTGCCTGTTCCTCGATTCCAGCTCCGCCTGCTCGCCATTTCACCTTTTAATACAAGGACGCCAGTCGATTAGTTTCCCTTTTGGGTTCTCAAAGTGTCTCTCCCTTCACTTCTGCAGTCTCCCAGACATGCGAGTATCTTTAGGGACTGCTGCGCCTATGGCAACAGGGCAGGGGGTTTCAGAAGCCTAAATTTAGAGAAAGTCCGTTTTACATCAATGCAAGAGGGCTATTTTAAACCCAGAGCTCCGGAGGGTGAGTCTAGACAGCGGGGCGACCACTGCAGACAAATACAAAGTGCCGCTCTACTCTACTTTTAATGCCTCGTTTTCCTGGACGGCAGCCGAAGATGCACCGCAGCATGTCACATTGACCTACTCCACCTCGGCACGCTCGATTCATCGCTGATTTTAAACTGATTTTAAACTGGCTGATCAACAGACTATGCCCCCTTCCTGTTCATAAGAGAGTTTGCTTTGCATTTCTAGACTGGTAGTCTGAGGAGCTCCTTTTTTTTGCAGCCTTTGTGCTTTATCACGCCTGGCTGCCCCACCCCAGCCCTCCGCTCACCCGCCGCTCGCAGAGGGACCGCCATGGCCGTCAATGTGACCATGGGTCGCGACACCAAGTGGCTGACGCTGGAGGTGTGCAGAGAGTTCCAGCGAGGAACCTGCTCGCGTTCGGACACCGAATGCAAGTTCGCTCACCCCTCTCGCACCTGCCACGTGGAGAACGGCCGCGTCATCGCCTGTTTCGACTCTCTCAAGGTAACCCGGATACACGTGCACACAGTGTGATGTATATTAACCATTAGAGCATTATTTAATGTTTTAGTGCAGATTTCATCATTCACACATGCTGTTTGGTCATTTTGTCAGATATCGCTTACACCTCCAGGCTCTTTTGCTGAGTATTGATCTCGCTTTTGTCGATATTCTGAAATCAGCTTTCGAGTGTGTTTTTCTGGCGGATTCTGTCTGAAACACTGCAACCTCTGGTCATGGATTGGTCAATTTTGAAAAAAAAGTACCATGGTGGCACCATGGGACAGTCAACACATGTTGAAAATGAGGTTAGGGTTAGCAAATGTCAATGTAATTGAAAAAAAGCATATTGATTGACTACCAAAGAATTCTGATGTTTACATCCCTAATGAGAAATAAATATACTAAAAAATATTTGAAATACATTTATTTCATGCTAAGTATTTATGTGCTTCATAAAAACACACTGCAGTTGTACTTTTGGTATACTAAACTGCTATACTTAAAGCTAAATTGGAACAACTAATTTTGTGCTTAACGCACTTAATTGTGCGGAAGTAGCGCTGAAGTCCAACTTAAGATATACTGAAGTATATTTGATTGTGCTAAAGTGAAACTATTGCAAGTATACTTGACTGATATTATTCAAAGATCATACAGTCCTCATCAATAGGCTATAAAACACATTTTAGGCTTAATATTAAGAAACGTGCATTGTGCATAGGTAGTACTCCTAATAAAGTTTAACTATAATTTTTATATCACTCTTAAGCAGTATGTCAGTAAATATGTTAATAGATTTGAACTATACATAATATGAAATGAATATATTTTAAATATATTACTTTTTCATTAGGGATAGTACTCCAAAGTGCTGTGAATACCATGGTATATCCAAAAAAACATGCTAATGCCATGGGATTATCTACAAAATTAGCCATCATAATTTTTGGTACTTTTTGTGTTTAATGCTTTTCATTGGAAGCATTTTAAGAGGGAACAGGAACAGTTCACTCAAAAAAATTTGGTTATGATTAACTCCACATATGTCACTCAACTTTTCTGACACTCTTCAGTGGAACTCAGAAGAAGGAATTGTGAAGAATTTACTGGAATTTACCTTTTATTCCATGCAGTTATAAAGAATGGGAACTGGATGCTTTGACGCTTCAAAAAGTGACATCATATATACTACCTTTAAAAAGTATGGACAGTAAGTTTTTTTTATTTTTAAGAAATTATTTAAGAAATGATTACTTTATTTGACAGACACTTTATCTGGCATCAAAAGTGACAGTATGGACATTTGTGACCCTGGATCACAAAACCAGTCTTATATTTATATTTGTAGCAATAGCCAACAATTCATTGTATGGGTCAAAATGTGTATTTTTTCATGCGAAAAATCATTAGGATATTAAGCAAAGATCATGTTCCATGAAGATATTTTGTAAATTCCCTTCCGTAAATATATCAAAACTTAATTTTTGATTAGTAATATGCATTGCTAAGAACAATTTTATCAATTTTTTTTTGGCACTCTCAGATTACAGATTTTCAAATAGTTGTATTTCTGCCAAATATTCTCCTGTCCTAACAAATCCTTGACAAACATCAATGGAAAGCTTATTTATTCAGCTTTTAGATGATGTATAAATCCCAATTTCACAAAATTGACCCTTATGACAGGTTTTGTGGTCCAGGGTCACATTTATGTTACAAAAGATTTCAAATAAATGTTCTTTTGAACTTTCTATTGATCAAATATTTTCACACTATAAACTATATATCACAAAAACTAGCAAATCAGCCTGTTACAATGATTTCTGATGGATCATGTGACACTAAAGACTGGAGTAATGGCTGCTATTAATTTAGCTTTGCATCACAGGAATAAATTACATTTTAAAATATATTCAAATAGAAAACAGTTATTTCAAATTGTAATGATGTTTAACTAGATTACTGTTTTAACTGTATCTTTGATTAAATAAGTACAGGCTTGGTGAGCAGTGAGTAGAAACTCTGTCAGTCTGATTCATGAATGAATCATCCATGGCTTTGTGAATCAGATTAACCGATGAAAAGATCTGACTCAAATGAGTGATTAATTAATGAACTGGACATCATTAGTGGATGTAAAAAACTTAAAATTAATTTTGCGTCTTCCACAAAGCCATTTTATGGCATAAGACTAATTGAAATATGGTACACAAGCGATATTAATTACTTTTGATGAATTTATGGTGTTTTTGAATACTTTTGGACCTTGCAATCCTCAGTCCCCATTCATTGTAACTGCATGAAAAGTAACACAAAACAGAACATGAGAAAATATCTCCTTTTGTGAACATTCTAAAACGAGATTCTCATTCCAAATGAGATTTTAAACATTAGAAAGTAAGTTTTGACATTTTTAGGAGATATTTTAATGATTTATCAATTTCTAAGCTCACGTCTGTTATACCTTTTAATTTGTGATTTGTCCCTGCAGCAGCGCTCTGTACTGTGGCTCAATCAGGACTCACATTAACGGTGGCACTGAGCATTGAGCTATGAACACAACAAATGTGTTTGTGTGTTTATGTCTCTGCGTATGTGTTTATGTGCAGCAAAAGAGCCAGACAAGGCCCTCTCTGTCTGAGTGCAGCAGCTGTCTCCTCCTTTATTGAGCTAGAATGTATTATTTGGCCATTTTTTGGCTGTGTGCAGCGTGTGTGGGGGAGCTCAGGAGGAGGAGGAGTGAGAGAGAGAGAAAGCTACGTGAGGCCTAGCAACAGCGTCAACCGACTGGATACAGTAATCCCTTTGAACCGTGTTACAGTTGTTAGCGCTGGGCGCCAGTGACCTGTGTAGATTACGTGCTCATCCAATTGTTTGATTGTTTTTATCAGAACAGTAAACGCAGCCAGCCGTCACTATCTAAAAACTCAGGGTTAGATTGCTGTTGTGACTTAGAGAGGGAGGGAGATAAAATAAAGCTAGAGAAATAAATGAAAGAAATCCTTCGTGATGTTTGTGTGTGTGTGTGTGTGTGTCTCTGAGGAGTTTTAATGGTGCCTGCTGAAGTGCTGTGGAGAGGTCTGCTTAAAGTCGGCATGAAATGGAAATTGTGATCGTCTTTTCTTCTTTGTTGTGACATATCCGAGTGAAAAGGACACTTGAACAAAAAAAAAAAATGTAGGGCGGGACTTGATTTTGGCTGTCAGAAATGTGCTGGATTGTTGTCGCTTTTTATTTCATGAATAAAAAATAGATAGGTAGCATTTTTTATAGCCCTGTTCCACATATATATATACTATGCACTTACTATAGTAATTACAAGTACTAATCCTGAACCTACCCCTAAACCTAATCTTAACCATTATATTACACTGTAATCGCTTTAAAGCGATAGTTCACCCAAAAATGAAAATTACCCCATGTGACCCTGGACCACAAAACCAGTTTTAAGTAGCACAGTTATATTGTAACAATATCTAAAAATACATTGCATGGGTCAAAATGATTGTTTTTGTTATATTTTGTACATTTCCTTCTGTAAATATATCAAAACTTACTTTTTTATTAGTAATATGCATTGCTAAAGATAACTCTAAAGGTGATTTTCTCAATATTTTGATTTTTTTGCACCCTCAGATTCCAGATTTTCAAATAGTTGTATCTCGGCCAAATATTGTCCTATCCTAACAAAATAAATGGAAATCTTATTTATTCAGCTTTCAGATGATGTATAAATCTCAATTTCCAAAAAATTGTTTATGACTGGTTTTGTGGTCCAGGGTTACATATGACTTTCTTCTTTCAGTTGAAAACAATCGAGTAACATTGAAAAATGTCCTGGCTCTTTCAAGGTTTATAATGGCAGTCAGTGGGTGTTGAGATTTTGAAGCCCAAAAAGTGCATCCATCCATCATAAAAAGTACTCCACATGGCCCTGGGGTGATAATACAGGCCTTCAGAAGCGAATTAATGCATTTGTGTAAGAGAAATATTCATATTAAAAACTTTATAAACCTTGCACTACACCTACGTTGTACGTCATCCGCTGTTACACGTGTATGACATTTGGTGGAAGCTAGAGATTACGGTTTATAAAGTTTTAAATATGGATATGAAGAGATTAGATGCAAAACCAGCTAAATGCCATCTCGGTCAAAAATGAAATAGTGATACTGAGTGAATGCTCCTGACACATATCCATCAAATATTTTTACTTCAGACTTGCTAAATTCCAACCTCAGCCCAATCAGAAGTACCAGTACTTACATAGAAACCTATACAAAGTAGCCGGAAAGAAATGGTAATTTTAAAGAAAAACGTCAGATGAATTTAGAGGCTTTTGCATCTGAACTCTTCATATTTTTCTTACACTAACACATCGATTTGATTCAGAAGGCCTTTATTAACCTCCCAGGGCGAGTGGAGTACTTTTTATGATGTGATAGACGTACTTTTTTGGGCTTCAAAATCTCAACACCCATTCACTGCCATTATAAGTCGAGGAAGAGCCCAAATATTTTTTTTTAATAAAACTCCAACTGTATTCTGTATTTTTTTTTTTTGGGTGAACTATCCCTTTAAGTGGCATTTGCAGAAAAAATCCTTAAGAGTTTTTTCACACACAAGAAAAATGTGTTAGCATTTATGTGTATCTCGTGTAAGATCTCAGGTGTTAAGTGCAGCCCCCTTCAGTCATGAAAATTGATTGTTTTGATTTTATTTATGTTAAAATATCTTCAGCATTTATCTCCAGACCCAGTCTCATTCCCCCAGGCCTCTCTCTTTCTCCTCTGCGCCCCTCTACAACTCTACATCTCTGCTAATTTATCGACATCCCCTAATGGCTGCTACTGTGTCCTTCCTTCCACCAACCCCTGCTCTTGCTTTTTTGCTGTTCGTTGACCATTAATCCGGTTTGGTTTGCTTGAAAACCTATCAGAGATGCATGAATTAGGCGGTCAGCTAGTCTATGTAAATGTGATTCATGTATTGATGTAGCAGTGGTGCTGGCACAGGCTTCTGTCTGAAAAACTAAATCAGCAGGTACTGTCATTGGCGGCGTCTAATTCACATGAACATGAGTTGAAAAGCTATTTTTAGGAAATAGGACAACTAAATGGACACTGAGAGACACTGTTCCAGGAAGTACATTTAATGGGGACATATCATGGAAAACAGGATTTTCTTTGCTCTTTTGCAAAAACAGAATTAATGTACTATGTGAAAATTAAAGTACACTACCGTTTAAAACCATTTAAAACATTTTTAAATGTTTTTGAAATGTTTAAGTCTCTTATGCTCACAAAGGTTGCATTTATTTGATTAAAAATACAGTAAAAACATTATTAATATTACAATTTAAAATAACTGTTTTCTATTTGAATATATTTTAAAAAGTAATTTATTCTTGTGATGCAAAGCTGAATTTTCAGCATCATTACTCCAGTTTTCAGTGTCATATGGTCCTTCAGAATCAGCTAAAATGCCCATTTGTTGCTCAAGAAACATTTATTATTTTATTAATGGTGCAAACATTTGTGATGCTTAATAGTCTATTTTTGTGGAAACAGTGATGTTTTCTTTTTTAGGATTTCTTGATGAATAGAAAATAGGGGCGTACAATATAGACAATTTTTTTTTTTAAAGATTTTTTCAGTAACGGTAATTCAACAATATTTGCTGAGTGTGTGCTTGTCTGTTTTAAGCCTGTCATGAATAAATAAATATGACACTATAACCACGAGTAGGTTATAATGGGTTCATTGAATCATTCAATTCGTAATCTGTGACGGACAGATTAATGGCTGGTGTGTGTGGTAATACAGTGCATTGGGCAGGACATCCAAACGCTTGCCTATCATTCATCAACATCAAATATGGCTTATCATCTAAAATATGTAAGTAGTAGCAACTTTACATGGCCACTCAGTGTAATGGTAACCTAGAAAAATGTGCGCTGTGCAGAGTGTGGAAGCTGAATAGTAGCGCGCTCACTACATGACAGATGGAGGCACTGGTGCAGTCACTTGCTTTAAAAATGCTTTAAAAATGACCATTTTTGGTCATACAGAAAAGAGTAATACATCTTTTAAATCTGTAAGGGCTTTACGTTTGTTAGTGTGCACTGGCAATCACAACAAAACGTTGCGCTTTTGTAAAATAATGAAAGCAAACAGGATGCGCTTTCTGGTGTCTCGTTTCTCTGACCGTGAACAAACCAATTCAAATATTCTCAGATTATGTAATCCGTATGAAACATGCATACAGGCGCATCCACTAATTATTAATAATAATGAATTATTAAGAAATTATTACTGTTTTTCCTTGACACATTTGTAATCATTACTTCTGCTGTTGTGCTGTGGCAAGCTTTATGCGTGCACTTGAGCGCTTATTAGTCTATGTGGGCAATTCAAGACTCATTATGATTTAAATCAGGGGTGTCAAACTC
>JAHKKF010536585.1:0-15647 GCA_019740295.1 Labeo calbasu | reverse complement strand
CTCTCGCCTTTGCGTCTTGCGGGGCGAGCAAGCCAAGTGTAGCGTCTTGCGCCTTGGCTTGAGGAAGCAGTATTTGCGTCTGGCGGTACTGCTTCCGGGAGGGATGTGTACATATTGTATATATGTACATACTTCTTTTGGTTGCCCCTTTTTGTTTCTCCAATCATGACCACTCCATTCCTGAGGGTCCTGTCACAGCTGTCCAAATGCCAGAGCTCTGTCTTCAGCTCCCCAATGACGGAGCTCCCATTCTCTGCCAACTAAGCAAGCCAAAGACACTAAAGAGGTTCCTGATATGGCTGCTCCACACCTGCCATAGGCACCCAACAGTGTCGTTGCCTCCTCAGAGGTCCCTGTAAAGGCCCAAGCCAGAGCCAGCACCAAAGGCCATCTCAGCCCAGAGGTTTCTGTCATGGCCACCTGATTCGAGGTACTGCAGTCATCTGCCAAAGATACAGCTGTCAGATACAGCTGCCAAACAAGGTCCTGTAATGGGGACTATGATCTCCAAGTCTGCAATGTTAGCTCGATCCCAGAGCTTCCTGCCTCAGAGATTCCTGCTCTAGAGAATGCAAAAGAATGCATTTCTTAATTTGAGCAAATGATTAAAAATGATTTTCCGAATGTTCTGTTAATAATTTTTTATTGAAGAAACAGGAATCACACACATTAAAAGTACACTTCATAGTGTCTACTTCAAAACAGAAAATCAGTATTCTTTTTGAATGAAGTACACATCATGCAGACCCCAGACGTATACAGGTAAGTGCAAACAGGTAAACATTTTCTTAATAAATGCTTTAAAACAGCAAGTGTGGCGTTTTGCTTAATAAACCACTTTCTTAATAAAACAAACACAACAACAAGTGTGGTGTCTTTCTTAAATAGCTGTGTATTTTCATTAAGAATATCTTAATAAATTGTATATATTGTACATGTACAATTGTATATTTTCAAACATGTGCATTTTACTATTATGTCCCTACGTCGTAAACATAAATGTGGGTGGGACTAACTGAAACTGACCAATCATCATTTTGACAAGCATATGGTATGCTACAAGCATATGGTATCCTATAGGGAGAGGGAAAATTAAGAAACTGCCTTTAATTGACCATGACAAATTATGTTAAATATATTTAAAATAAAAATATGAAGTTATAGTGGAACCATACGTTTATTACCATTATCATTTCAATTTCTAATTAGGTAGGCCAATGCTTTAATCAATATAATAAGATTAATAAACCACATCATAAGTCAACGTTACCTGTGACTTTGTTGCCATAGTAAATGTTTTATAAACGTATATTTACAGCAGCCACAAGAAAATTTACAATAAAAAGACAAGAGTCAAGAGCCCAACTAAAGCAAATGCTTTTCTCCACAACAGTGACTCCACAACTTTATTATTTTCAATAAAACCTCAAAATCTAAATCTCTGACAGAATATGACAAATAGCCAAGCTGGTTAGTAATGTGTGAAGCTGGCAATGCTGTTTGTAAAGTCGTTTATTCAGATCTTGAGAGATTTAATGTCTTCCTGTTTCTTGTGGTTTAAGTCAGTTGCAGTCCTTGTGTATGGAGTGAATTTTGTGCCAATATTCATCAAACAAATCCAGCATTTTGCAAATAAACACAATCTGATTTGCAAAGAAAAAACGCGACTTTCAAACTAACGCAAAGTGATTTGCAAATACAAACCTCCATTTGAGAGAAAATGCAGTGGTATAGACAAATATATTTATTGTGTATTACAACCGTGAACCTCAGTTGCTTTTTTATGAGGAAACTTGGCTTGATTTTCTCACAAATGCGTGCAGGCAAAATTCTCAGTGGTAGTGTAAAATCACACCCTTTTTACCTTGACAAAATCAGCTCTGCAAAAATCATCCTGCTCTGGTCGAGGTTGCTTTAAATGTTAATGAGCTCTGCTCGCACTGCCCCTCTCTTCTCTCTGTGGAGTGACGAGCTGTGAAGTAAACTTGCTAACTAGCACGCTATTAGGAAAGGTGATCGCAAAGATTCAAAAAAAAAAAAAAAAAACACTCACTGTAAGTGAGTTCTGCTGTAAGTGAAGCTGGATCACGAATTATTTGCGCGAACATAGACGCATATATGTAGATCGGGAGGCGCATTCCCTTCACAAACAAACATTATCCACTGCATCTTCAGCAGCTCAGATGTCGGGAGTAAATGATGACCACTATGTTCATTATTACATCCAACAACACAAAACCTCAATCGCTCAATCTGAGATATTCTTGTCAATGGAGGTCGGACTGTTACAGCTGATCTGAGGTAAGACGCTTCTGAGGTAAGAAGATGTCAATCAACTATCATGGAAGCGGCCTCCGTCAGTGTGATGCCATCAAACTAAGAAATCAAATGCACCAGGTAATCAGGAGTTTGTGGATATTATTTAATTTATCATATTAAGGGTCAATGGCTTCATGTTTTGAAGGATGTGGAAATTGATCATTTTCTTGTCTGCAGTCTGCAGGTTAAGACAATGTGTATTACTACAGGCTTGTTTTCTTTGGATATGGTTTGGTAAGTTTGTAAGACATTTTAAAGCAGATGTTAAATTAAAAATAAAATCAGAGGTTGCACTTCAATATTGTCCGTCATTTTAATTTTTAATTAGAATAACACATTTAATTACTTTATTTTTGTTCACATTTTCACTTTTAATCATGAACCTACAGGACGACAGCACAGTGTTTAAAAACAGCAAAATAAACTAGGGCTGGGTAAAAAAAAAAAAATAAATAGATTTAGAAAAAATTGAAATAGATTCATATTTAAATGAACCAATATTGATTCTTAAATCACAATAGATCTCTTGGTCTATGCTGTTTTTAGTTGATAAATGAACAGTACATAGTGTGTCTTCCTTCCAATAAATAGCAATAGGCTTGGCTTTCTGTTACTTTTGATATGAAACAAAATCCCAGATTTCAAATTCTGTCAATTTCCTTAAGAAATTCAAGCAATAAATACCGTTTTGGCACTCTTTAATGTGGCGTGATAGATCGTTGCAGTTTGTGCGTACTCGTCTGTGCATAATCAAACGCTTAGTAAAACATTCCTGGTAGTTTTGTTTTTGTTCTGTATCCAGTGCTCTGCTGATAAAAAATTTCTGTCAATGATGGACCGTTTTTGGTTAACACGACTTCTGATTGAGAGTATATGTTTCTGTACGGTTCTGTATGGAGGGTGTAATGTAAATGTAATCAGTTAATCAGTAACACAAAAAAATTGCTCATCGTCAAGCCATTCAAGATGTAGATGAGTTTGTTTCTTCATTAGAAACAGAGTTGGAGAAATGTAGCATTGCATGACTTGCTTACAAGTGGATCCTCTGCAGTGAATGGGTGCCAACAAGTTTAACGTCTTGTGAAGTCAAAGGCTGCAGAAGATCCATTGGTGAGCAAGTGACGGATTGCTAAATTTCTTTGCTAAAAAGTCTGTTCAGATAAAGAAACAAAACTCATAAACATCTTGGATGTCCTGAGGGTGAATACCTTTTTTTAGGAAATTTTCATTTTGGGGTTAACTATTCCTTTGAGACGATCTAGTATCCAATAAGATAGCTCAAATCAATATTTCATGTCCATGTATTAATGCAAGTGATACATAATTACATGGGAACAAATCTTTTAAGATGATAAATGACCTGATCACCATGTCTTATTTATTTTAATAAGCAGCTTCCCGTACGTTATCCATTACTAATTACTCTCACATGCAAAAGCATGACCATGGGGGCTAAAATTGTCTTCCTTGTTGAGGAAAATTTTTTTTTAAATTCTGATTTTTGCTTCCGCTGATCAGTATAAAATATTCATTTTAGATTAACAATACGTATATTTTGGAAACCTAAAGCCTGTATGTGGCAACACATGAATGTTTCTGTGTATATATATATATATAGAGTTCAGATGCAAAACCAGCTAAAAGCCATCTCAGTCAGTGAATGCTCCTGACACATAATATACGTCCATCAAATACTTTTACTTCAAACTCACTAAATTCCAGCCTCAGCCCAATCAGAAGTACCAGTACTTACATAGAAACCTATACAAAGTAGCCAGAAATAAATGCTAATTTTAAAGAAATGCGTCAGATGGATTTAGAGGCTTTTGCATCTGAACTCTTCATATATATATATATACACATAAAAACACAAAGCAAAAAATAGAAAAGCTGTGTCAGTAATTCAGGACCTACCTTCTGCCAAGAGAAGGTGCTCTTTGTACTCCTTCACAGGACGATGTGTGGTTTGGGCTGACACAACAACAGGATACTCGATTAAAACAGGTAAACTCGTGTTCCCTCATGTCCCTTGGATCCATTCTTACAGTAGTACAGACCAAACAAGTCTTTTTTTTCTTTTTCCGGGAGTTCAGCGAGAGGACATACTGTAGCAAACAGTCTGTCTTAAAATGACAGTGGCCACATTGAAATATTTATAAATGCGTTTACATTTAAAGATTCAGGTCAGAGGCTGACAGAGGTTCTACAGCTAAAAAATTTAAATACTTTTTAATCTCAAACGCTCGTCTTGCCTTTCTCTCCATGAACTCTGGACAGTTAGGGTATGTCGAAAAACTCCAATCGTTTCAAAATCTTCCTACATCACTGCAGAAGTTTCGACTCAGTGTTTGCAATGTGAACATGCAAAGAAGATCAAACACCCTTAACAAAAAGGTAAAACAGCGATATAGGACGATTTCGAAGTTGAGGGAGAAAATGAGATGGGAGTTTTTCGACATACCCAACTGTCACGAACCGGAACAAAAAGAGTACAAGCAGAGTAAGACAAGATGAGTGTTTGGCATTAAAAGTATATAAATTGTATCCTTTTTATAAAAATATCCCATCGTTATGCTAGATAAGATCCTTCTTTTTCGGCTGGGATCGTTTGCAACCACATTTGGGATTGTTTGAAGCCGCATTTAAACTGCATTTTGGAAGTTCAAAATCGGGGCACCATAGCAGTTCATTATATCTAGAAAAATGCTGAAATGTTTTCCTCAAAATACATAATTTCTTTACGACTGAAGAAAGAAAGACATGAACATCTTGTATGACAAGGGGGTGAGTAAATTATTTGTAAATTGTTTTTCTGGAAGTGGAGTTCTCCTTTAACACATTGTGACACTTTTGTTTTGGATTATTATTCTTGGAAGATCCAACTACAACTCATTATAAAATTTCTTACAGAGGCAGTCATGTTTACATTATTTTATCTGTTAGTATTTGATAGAAACCATGATGCCACATATCTAAACAAGATGTCCAGGACCTCCGGCAGAAAAATAGGTTCACCACATAAAAGATCCAGCTGTATATTTAACTGTGGGTATGGGATACTTTTTATCCGTGTTTGCACCAAACCCATCTTGAGTGTTTGCTGCCAAAAAAGTTTTTTTAAGTTTTATCTGACCATAGAATCCAGTCCTGTTTGAAGTTCTAGTCGTATCTGACAACTAAATATGCTGGAGTTTGTTTTTGGATGAGCGAGCAGGATTTTTCTTAAAAACCCTCCTAAACAACATGTGGTGATGTAGGGGCTATTTGACATTTTTTTTTAGGCTTTCTGGCCCCAAGACTCAGCTAATCTCTGCAGTTCTCCAGCTGTGATCCTTGGAGAGTCTTTAGCCACTCAAAGTCTCCTCCTCACCATGCATTAGGACGACATAGACACACGTCCTCTTCCAGGCAGATTTGTAACATCTTTAGTTGATTGGAACTTCTTAATTATTGCCCTGATGGTGGAAATGGGGATTTTCACTGCTTTAGCTCTTTTCTTACAGCCACCTTCTATTTTGTGAAGCTCAGCAATCTTGTTCTGCACATCAGAACTATATTCTTTGGTTTTACTCCTTGTGATGGACGATTTGGCCTTTGTGTTCCTCATATTTAAAATCCTGTGCAACAGGAAGTCATGGCTGGACAGTTTCATGCTCCTAGTCACCCTGGTGTTCTAAAAAATGTAAATATGAATGGAAATATATTTCAGAGATATTTTACTCACAAGAATTTCCAGGGGTGCAGATAATTGTGACCAACGTGAACTAGAGAAAAACATTTATTTCATAATTAGATTTCCCTACCAATTTCCATTGTTTTACTTCAATGAAAGGTTAGAATTTGTGAATTTTTTGAATGAAAGATCAAAAGGATAAACAATGCAGATTTATTTCCACAGCTGCCTTTGCCCATATTTACCAAGGGTGCCAATATTTGTGGAGGGCACTGTATCCACAGCCTAAATTCAGTAAGAAAAAAGAAAAAGAAATAACACAAGCACTTTCCAGGAAATGGTTACATAATGCTTAACCTAGATTTATTTGAGCTGTTAAATTTTGCTAATTTTATACAAGGTTTACAGCCCTATCACCAAAACCCCATTAAACAATTTCTAGTATGTATCAACTCACGCACAATATTTATATTGTAAGTGTGATTGTATATATATATATATATATACATATAGCGTGATGGTGTGAGTTGATGTATTCTAGAAATGCAAATATAACATAAAACAGTACAGAATGACGTGTAAGCTGTGGCTCCTCCGTTCACTATAAGATGACATGGCATAGGCATGATGGGAAATGCCACTCTCCATGAGGAGAGCAGATGGCTTTGTGTTTGCTCCAGGCATTCCAGCTCCCAGTGGTGCTGCTCACTTGCTCTCCCCCTCCGCTTACTCTGCTGACGTTTCTCTCCGTCATCTTCCGATCCGAATGAGCAAACGGGAGGAAGGGAAATCTGTTTTTTTATACCTTCAGACATAATCTTTGATATGCAGAGTTTTTTTGTTTTTTTTTTTCTGTGTGTGTACCAGAAAAAAGAATATGCCAAGGGGCTTAATTCATAATATCGGCTACACTGAGTGCTTTTGTTGCTGCTGCAATTCCAGCTGAAATTCCCAGGGAATCCCTTTATAATAAACACTGAGTTTTCTCTTTTTTTTTTAAATTAACTCAGAACACAGAAATTTGGCGAAATAAATCCGTAAAGGGACGGTTCTCCCCAAAGTGAAAATTCTGTCATCATTTACTCAACTCATGTCGTTCGAAACCAGTGGAAGACAAAAGGAGATGTTAAGCTGAATAGAAAGTCAGTCACCATTCATTTCCATTGCATCTTTTATCCACACAAAGAAAAAAGATGGTGAGCAAGTCTGTCATCCTGACTAACGTCTCCTTTTGAGCTCCAAGGGAAAAAAAAGAGACAGTTTTCTCATTTCTGGGAAGACTGTCTCCTTAATTATAAGAAGCATCAGATACATCTTTTCAACTTTATTAAATTTTAATGTTTTCTTTCGAAACATGGCGGAGGAAGCTAAAAGCCCATTTCAACAGTCAAAACCATTTCTTATGATGGTATAAAAGCATATTCCTATTGCCATCTTTCTCTTATTTTGCATTACTCCGACTGTCAAACCACTTTTGTTGTACAAAACTATTACAACACTCTGCTTTCATAGGATTGAAGTTTTCAGTCGCAAAAAGAACGTTGAGTAGAAAGTGTAAATTGAGATCAGTCATTACGAGCGTGACGACCACACTAGAGGCTGACTGTCGCCAATGCGCCTTCACTTTTTTTTTTAAGTAAACGTTCCCACTAACCCGGCTAAACACCTGAGAACAAGACATTGTTGTGGCATTCTGCTCTGTTGTGCTTTATATATTAGACAATTCAACATAAAACAACTAATTCAATAACCATTGCAACTTATTTCTGCATGTTTAAAAACACTTCAACATCTATAAACCTTAATGTTGTTTTCTCTGGACCCACAGCTGCATGTTCCCAGATGAAAGGTCAGCTGTAAGTGAAAGTCACACACATCTGAAATAGCATATAATACTTACTGTACGTAAGAAATCAGAGAACATGCAATTATAATCAAGACTACAAAATGAACCATGAACAAATATACAAATAATGGATAATCGTGTAAGCTATCTTTCATACTAACTGAAACAAAAAGGTCTCAGCGTAGTTTTGCTTGTATTTTCTCGACTGATTGAATAGGTCAGGCACTGCTTGATGGTTTTTGGTGAAGAAAAATGATGCCAGTCTGTTCTGCTCTGCTTTATCGCCATTTCTTCATATGAGAGCATCCTGTCTCTTGAGATCTTAAAATGTGGTGTAGATGTAGACGAAGATGACCACCAGCAGGTTGAGCACGGTGCCGATGATCCCCAGTATTGCCAGAATCCTCTCCTCGCGGTCGTTCTCTGGCTCCTCCACAATGGCCCGACACCTGTGATGATGGCCATGGGGGAGCATGTTTAATATCACTGATCCCCACTTCCAGGGGGCGCCACACCTGCTACAAAGAGAAAGAGACCTGAGTGAAGGCAAGAGGAGATGTGGAAAACATATTGTAATACAATGAGATTTTTACATTTTTTTAAGAAAACCTGTTATAGACCTTGCTAGGACGTTGAGGATAGTTGCCAGAGTGTTGCTAAAAGGCCGCTAGGGTATTCTGGAAGGTTTCTATGTGGCTGGTAGGATGTTTTCGGTGGTTTCTAAGTTGGTAGGAGGTTTCTTGTGTGTTTGGGGTTGTTGCTTGGGCATTACCAAGGCATTGTGAGTGAGTGTTTACTAAGGGATTGTGCTAGAGCAGTGGTTCTCAACTCCAGTTCCCAGGGCCCACTGCTCTGCACATTTTGTATGTTTCTGAATCTGACACACTCAGTTCAGTTCATGGATCTTTCTCCTAACAAGCTGATGATCTGAATCAGGTGTGCTAAATAAGGGAGACATACAAAATGTGCAGAGCAGTGGGCCTCAAGGACTGGAGTTGAGAACCACTTTATTAGAGTATTAACAGATAATTGATAATGCAGGGTTGCCCAAACTCAGTCCTGGAGGGCCGGTGTCCTACAGAATTTAGCTCCATCCCCAATTAGACACACCTAAACCAGCCAATCAAGCTTTTACTAGGCATACTAGAAGCTTCCCAGCAGGTGTGTTGAGGCAAGGCGGAGCTAAACTCTGCAGGACACCGGCCCTCCAGGATGGAGTTTGGGCACCCCTGTACTAGAGCATTCTGGGTGGTTGCTAGGGTGATCTAAATGGTTGATATGGTGTTGCTAAGAGCTTACTAGGATTTTGACGATTGCCAGAGTGTTGTTAGGAGGTCATCAGGGCATTTTGGGAGGTTTCTAGGTGGCTAGTTGGGTGTTCCAGGTGGCTGCTACGTTGGTAGGAGGTTTCGTATTTGTTTGGGGTGGTTGCTAGGGCGTTGCTAAGGCATTGTGGGTGAGTGTTTGGTAAGGGGTTGTGCATCCTAAGGCATTGTGGGTGACTGTTTGCTAAGGGGTTGCGCTGAAGTGTTAATAGTGGTTGCAAGGATGAGGTTAGGTGGATGCTTGGCCATTCTGAGAGGTTTTCAAGCGGTTGGTAAGGAGTTTTGGGTGGTTTCTAACTTAGTAGGAGGTTTCTTGTGTGTTTGGGGTGGTTGCTAGGGTGTTGCTAAGGTATTGTGAGTGAGTGTATGCTAAGGGGTTGTACTAAAGTGTTAATAGCTGGTTGTAAGGATGAGGCAAGATGGATGCTAGGGCATTCTAAAAGGTTTTCAAGTGGTTGGTTGGGTATTCTTGGTTGCTGATAAGTTGGCAGGAGGTTTCTTGTTTGTTTGGGGTGGATGCTAGGGCATTGCTAAGACATTATGGGTGAGTGTTTGCTAAGGGGTTGTGCTAATGTGTTGGATGCTAGCCCATTCTGAGAGGCTTTCAAGTGGTTGGTAGGTTGTTTTGAGTGGTTTCTAAGTTGGTAGGAGGTTTCTTTTGTTTTTGGGGTGGCTGGGTTATGAAGTGTTGTGTTAGAGTGTTAATAGGTGGTTGGCAGAACATTGTGGATGTTTGGTAAGGCATTCAGGATGGTTGCTAGGGTGTTCTAGAACTTTGAGGATTGCCAGAGTGTTGCTAGAAGTTCGCTAGGCCATTCTGGGAGGTTTCTGGATGGTTGGTAGGATGTTCTGGGTTGTTGCTGAGTTAGGAGAAGGTTACTTATGTGTTTGGCGTAGTTACTAGGGTGTTGCTAAGGCGTTGTGAGTGAGTGTTTGCTAAGGGGTTGTGCTAAAGTGTTAATACGTGGTTGTAAGGATGAGGCTAGGTGGATTCTAGGGCATTCTAAAAGGTTTTTAAGTAGTTGGTAAGGTGTTTTGGGTGGTTTCTAAGTTGGTATGAGGTTTCATTTGTGTTTGGGGTGGTTGCTAGGACATTACTAAGGCATTGAACATTTATAAGTGAGGGGTTATGCTAGAGTGTTAACAGGTGGTTGCCAGGGCATGAGTGCTAAGCTGTTCTAAATGGTTGTTGTGGTGTTGCTAGGAGCTTGCTAGGAATTTGAGAATTAGCAGAGTGTTGGTAGGAGGTTGCTAAGGCATTCTGGGAGGTTTCAAGGTGGTTGGTTAGGTGTTCCAGGTGGCTGTTAAGTTGGTAGGATGTTTCTTAAGTGTTTGGGGTGGATGCTTGGGCGCTTCTAAAATGTTGTGGGTGAGTATTTGCTAAGGGTTTGTGAAAAAGTGTTAATAGGTGGTTGCTAGGGCATTGCTTGGAGGTTGTTAGTGAATTCTGAGGAAATTGTTTGTGTTTTTAGTGGTTTACTATAGCATTATTGCTATAATGGTTGCAAGGATGAGGCTAGGTGGATGCTAGGGGATTCTGTGGGGTTTCCAAGTGGTTGGTAGGGTGTTTGGAGTGGTCTCTAAGTTAGGAGGTTTCTTTTGTGTTGGGCTGTTTGCTAGGGCATTACTAAGGTATTGTGGGTGAGTGTTTGCTAAGGGGTTGTGTTAGAGTGTTAGTAGGTGGTTGCTAGAGCATTACGAATGTTTGCTAGGGCATTCTGGTTGGTTGCTAGGGTGTTATAAATGGTTGATATGATGTTGCTAAGAGCTTGCTATGATTTTGAGGATTGTCACTAGGGCATTCTGGAAGGTTTCTAAGTGGTTGGTTGGGTGTTCTGGGTGGCTTCTTGTTTGTTTGGGATGGTTACTAGGGTGTTGCTAAGGCTTTTTGGTTGAGTGTTTGCTAAGGAGTTGTTCTAAAGCAGGGGTGTCAAACTCCAGCCCTGGAGGGCCGCAGCCCTGCAGAGTTTAGATGCAACCCTAATTAAACACACCTGATCCAACTAATCAAGTCCTTCAGGCTTAATTGAAAACTGCATAGTATGTGTGTTCTTGGGGGTGTCCTAGGTAGTTGCTAAGTTGCTAGGAAGTAATTATTTTTTGAGTGGTTTACTAGGTAAAAGATTGTGGGTGATTGGTAGAGGGTTACCAGAGTCATTGGAAAAAGGTTACCAAGGTATTGTCGTGACGTTTCTAGGGCATTCTGAAAGGTTTTCAAGTGGTTGGTATGGTGTTCTGGGTGGTTACTAAATTGGTTAAAGGTTTCTTATACGTTTTAGTTTGCATGGTTGTTAGGGCGTTGTAGGTGAGTGTTTGCTAAGTGCTAGGGTGTTCTAGGTGGCTGCTAAGTTGCTAAGAAGTTGGAAATGTTTTTGAGTGGTTTACTAAGATGCTGCAAAAGCATTGTGGGTGATTGCTAGGACATTTCCTACTTGCCCAAGTCAAAAAAACAAAACAAAAACAAACACAAACAAAAAAAGACTCTACTGTGCAGGACACACAGGTCACACACTCAGTACCAGCCTTAATGTTACCTTAATATTAAAAGCAATCACCACTAAATTATATAAATTAAGCTTGTTTAACGATGCAGGAAAATGATGCTTGAACTCAACGTTGGGATCAAATTCTTATACTGAGAAATATCACAAAAATGACTCAGTTGTAAATAATGCCTTTGCAATTCTTTGCAATGACAGAAATGTTCATGCGTACATGACTCCTCATGCTCAGTTCACATGTTGTGAAATCTAACAAATGATGAAGTCATACAAAGCATATTACAGCTGACTGAAGGGCTTGTTCTTAAAATAGAAATCTCTGGGTTGTTTCTCTGTCTTGTTTCATGAATCCACGTGATCTACATGTCAAAGCGAATGTTTTATAATGCACATTCACAATCACGACATTCGGTTTCACCACCTTTTCATTAAACAGCTAATCACTTGGACAGGAACTGAGCAGATGCACAAGCTTTGAGGGCTTCCAGAAAACATGCCCGGTAAAGATGTCTGTGCATCTTCTCAGGTGTTTTTTGTTTGTTTTTTTGTCACAGAAGATGGCTGGAGGTCAGCAGCACTGAGCCGAGCAGCTGTTGCAGCAGCATAAGGACCCATGAGAGCCCGTGAGACAAGGCTGTCACCCTCTCTCTACTCTGCTATGGCTTAGCCATTCAGCGGTGAAACACGATTATTTCCAACCCAATTAGGGAGAAATACAAGCGGCACCTCCTTGCTCTAGGCCCAGTCAGAAAGGCACTTGCACATGGCCCAAACGCCTTGTGAGGCTCAGAGGGATATTCAACAACCCTGTGCAACAGTCAAATGACTTCTAGAAATGAGGGGGAGTGAAAGAAAGGAAAATGTTTAGTGCAAATAACAAATTTTCTGAATCCAGAGGAAATTTAGAGGATGTTGCAAAAAGAAATTAGACACTTGTGTAGTATTATCAATATAATACCAATATAGAATTACATAATGAAACTATTATCAAAACCTAGCATTAGCATTTGGAATTCTAACTCAATATTTAGTGTATTTTTTATTTTTTTTTTTAAATATAAATCAATTTTAATGCTTTGGTTGTTTTCTAGGATGAGATTTAGGCTTAGCCCACTAAAATTGTATTAATCAGACCTGGAGCGTGTCACAAAAATGAACTAAAACTCTATTATACCTAAAACACAATATTTCTTCACAGGCATGAAAAATATATCTTGTGACGAGTCGGCTGCCTCCCCCCTATTTATCATCATCATCATCCCGTCCCTTAATTGCAGCCCTTCATTAGGCTGCCGATGGGAGTGGGCGTGGGAGAGAGGAGGGGTGCCGAAACAGCCAGGTCTGTCGGTTTGTGATGAGGCACACCTGACGTGAATGAAGTCTCATCACCGCTACGGTTGAAATGCTAAGCGCGCCTCTCCTCGGGAGACCGGTCTCTTCCCCATGCATGCATGTTGGTGTCCTCGTGGGTTCAGGAAGGGAGCATTGAGGGGATCGAGCGTCGTCAAAAACAACGATCCGCCGGACCCGTGGTCCTTACGAGTACTGCACCCGTTAGACGGCTGACAGGCGAGGAAGCCGGGCCGTTGAATCCCCCAGAATTGCTGTGGGCCAAGGAGGACGAAGCCACTGGATGAAGCTGCTGCCCATAGAGCCGCGGACCTGAGAAGGGAGTGCGTGTGGCCGCCGGACTCCACCCCTTACCTAGACCCTTCCCTTTCGAACACTGCCCCTCCTTCACAGAACCCATAGCACGACTAGGACACCAGAACCCCTGTTTATTTTGGACACTTTATTCCCCCTTTTTGGACACTTTTGTTTATTTTATGTTTAATAGAAGCCTCTCCGAGGCCTGACATCATGCCCAAAGTGTCTGTTGTTTGCTCCTCCCACCACAATCTACAGAAAGCTTTAAATGTCTACTCTTAAAGGAACCAATTTGAACCAAAAACAAACCCTCAGTGTTTATGAAATCCATATGAAAGGTGCACTTCTCTCTGCAACCACTGTACTGCAGAGAGTGGCATTATTCATCTTGCTTTGCAGCTGACACTGACTCTCACTGACTAGTTTATCAACATTTTGGGAGAAAAAAAAAAAAAGCACATTCATGGTCCTTTCTTTTGCTGGTGCTTTGGGGCAAGCTTTATGCCTGCACTTGAGCAAGGAATAGGCTATATATTAAAGTTTCATTATGGCCTAGTTCTTCCAACCAGTATATATTTAAAGAGATTGTTCATCCAAAAACATAATTCTGCAATTAATTACTCACCCTCATGTCGTTCCAAACCTGTTGACCAATTTGTAGTAGACGCCACAGTTACGTCACTTGCAGTTGCGCGCGCATAGTGATTACAGAAAAACACTGGTAACAAGTGGAGGTAAACTGGTAAAATCCATGGAATAAAAGAAACAAAAAATATTTTTGTACCTTTTGATGTCAAAATCGGAATGCAAATAATTTGTATAGAATACCGCCGTCAAAGATGCCATTTGAAGCTAAACACAGATGTTTAAACGGACGTACTATGGATGAAAACTACTATGATTACTCTACTTTTAAAGCATAAATTTGATTTAAACAATAGGTCTGCATAATATTGACAATATATGTAATAAATAATATTGAAATATTATTTAAATCTATTACTATTAACATTTTTACATATTTATTTATTTTATCTCACAATTCTGACTTTTTCTTTCTCGCAAATGGAAGTTTGTATCTCGTAATTCGGACTTTATAACTCGATTCAACTCAAAAATAGTGAATTTGTCAGTTCTGAGGGAAAAAAGCCAGAAGTGTGGGATAAACTCCTATTCTGAGCTGAGGGGAAAAGACAGAATGATGAGTTGTTTTCCTTATCAGAGCTGTGAGATATAATCTCGGAATTTCGAGAATAAAGTCAGAATTTCGAAGTATAAAATCAAATTTACCTTTTTTATTCTTTTATTCTAAGGCTCCATAGACTGCTACTTGAACCGCCCACAAAAACATCATCCCTATTTCCGATCTGTAAGACTATCCCACTATTTAAC
The DNA here is from genome assembly GCA_019740295.1 of Labeo calbasu. Taxonomy (NCBI): domain Eukaryota; kingdom Metazoa; phylum Chordata; class Actinopteri; order Cypriniformes; family Cyprinidae; genus Labeo; species Labeo calbasu. Next base: position 944 of record JAHKKF010536585.1, on the reverse strand, counting down.
GTCAGTTTCGTTGAATAACAGTGCTTATTGCTGGGTGACAAGCTCTTGTAATATGCGGAGAACATTTTGAAAATTACATATAGTCAATATAATCTATAATCTTTTTAAATCGAACTATTTTGTACTGTATCCGTGTAATTCTCTAGCTGTAAAGGCTATCTCTCCCGGGTTTTCTGCAACCATGATGCGCACGCATCCCAAATGTTTACAAACAAATAATTGGTCTATAAGACCTTTGTTAATCTTCAGAACACAAACTGAGATATTTTTGATGAAATTCGAGAGCTTTCTTACCCTGCACAGACAGCAATTTTAAGGGCATAAACAGTTGTATATTGCATGTTTTTTTTACACATACACACGATATTAGCATCATACGATAGACCTCCTAATTCCGAACAACTTTGCCTCTAGAACCACTAATGTCAATCAAACCGTTTGTTAAAGGGGTCATCAGATGCCCATTTTCCACAAGTTGATATCTTAATAAAAAGTCTATAATATACTTTGGTTAAAAATTCTCAATGGTTGTGTAAAACAACACCCTTTTTACCTTGTCAAAATGAGCTCTGCTAAAATCATCCCATTCTGACGGAATGTTCCTTTAAATGCAATGAGTTCTGCTCGCCCCGCCCCTCTCTTCTCTCTGCTGCTCTGAGAGATTGTTTACTTTAGCCGCATTTAACGCGTTTAGCCACGAAACTTGCTAATTAGCATGTTATCAGGAAAGGTGACTGCAGAGATTCATAAAAAAAACCTTATACTCACTTCTGCTGTAGGTGAAACCAGATCACGAATGATTTGTGCAACATAGACGCATTTATGTAGATCGGGAGGCGCATTCCTTTCACAAACAAATGTAATCCACTGCATCTTCAGCGGCTCAGATGTCGGGAGTAAATGATGACCACTATGTTCATTATTACATCCAGCAACACAACACC
>JAHKKF010536584.1:0-16255 GCA_019740295.1 Labeo calbasu | reverse complement strand
AATCGAATATTTATTGATGAGTTTAATTATTTCTGAAAGAGATATTTGGGGGTTTTGTACAAACAGTAATATATCGTCTGCGTATAAAGAAATTTTATGATTAGTGTTATGTGATGTTACTCCATGGATGTTATCATTCTGTCTTATTGCAATAGCCAAAGGTTCTATGAATAAAGCGAAGAGTAATGGAGATAGGGGGCAGCCTTGTCGACTCCCTCGCTGAAGTTGGAATGGTGAAGATATTTTACCATTTGTTATAACAGAAGCTAATGGTGTTTTATATAATGTTTTAATCCAGTTGATAAAAGAGTCTCCAAATCCAAATTTTTTAAGTGTAGTATAAAGAAAGTGCCATAATAATTCCAAAAAGAACGAATATCGAATAAATCCAACATGATTGAAATGAGCTGTTTTTAATTTACAAGCATTTCCTGTTACAACGCGCGGTTTAATTAAAAATCACACTGCTCCACTCCGCTCACATACTCTGGTCTGGACTGACATGAAGAAGCTACAGTAATGTAAAAAGTTTTAGGCACTTGTGTAAAAATGCTGTAAAATGAGGATGCTGTCAAAAATAATGTCATAAATAGATTTTCTTTATCAGTTAACTTCTATTTACTAAATTAAATCAATATTTGACCATTCTTTGCTTTTTACAGAGCTTTTGCACTAGGTGCACTTGCACATAGTTTTTCAGGTAGCTTTGCAGGGAGGCTTCTGGAAGCATTTTGGAGATGTTGTTCTCCACTGTTCTTCTGGATTTAGTCTCAGTTTTTTTTTTTTCTGTTTCTTCATGTCTTTTCAGACAGACTGGATGATGATCAGATCAGATCTTTGTGTGGAGCAAACAAAAATCTCACTGGATTATTACAATTAATGGCAAAATTAATGTTCGGAAATGTAGATATTTCCTACTGACACACTACAGCAAAAGATATATAAAACATTTTTCAGCTGGTAAATATACTAGTGTTCTAATCATTTTGACAACCACTGTATTTCAGAAACTATTCTTAGAGCTGGATGCTTCAAAGATCTCAAAGATCCCTTCAAAGAGGGTTTGAACCGCTGTCTTAAAATGATGGTTTTATCTGTTCTGTGGTTCCATGTTGCCAAACAAATACCTCACATATTTTAACATTAGCTTAAACTAGATAACTAGAGAAAAAAATATACAAAAAATGCAAAAAAAAAAAAAAAAAAAAAAAAGTAACTGCATTGTGTATTTTAAACAATGTGTACTTAAAAAGAAAGAGACAAAAGACAGTTGACCTAAAAAGACTGTTGAGACTACTAAATGTTTATTCTGTCTGAGAATGCTAATAGATGCTATTGTAATAATGCAGAAGCTTGTAATTAATTTTTAACGTATCTGTTATTTATATCTGAAATCATATTAAAATTATTTTTATTAATCCAAAATTGTGTTAAATCAAAACAATTCTTTTAAGTAGTATTCATTAGGATGGTGCTCCAATGAAAACAATATTTTAGTTTACATTTTACTTGTGTGTGTGCTATTTGCATTTACTTAATTTTAATGGCTAATTTTAAGGAGCTCGTTTGATTAATCCTAACTCATTTCTCAATAGTAGCTGAATTTAATTAATAATATTGCTTGTAATCTGTTGCCACAATTTTATTGAGTAGATGTAGTGTATTACTTTTTACAGTGTTAGTTTACATGTTGTTTATTACTGCATATAACTTATTAAAATAGAAGTTTAATGTCACAAAGCACAAGTTGATTGCAAAAGGCACCTACATTTTTTCAGTTGAATAAAAGACTGTTTTCCCTGTATTTTTCATCATTGAGATTTCTCTAAAAATCTCATCTTGTCTCGTTCTCGTCACACCCCTAGCATTAGATAATTGAAGTGCAACATTTTAAAATATGATAGGCAACCTTTCAATGCATCTGTAAGGCGTCAGGAATGTTTTGTTTCATAAACATTACAACATAAAAGTAGGGCTAATGTTTAGATGATATAAAAGTAATGTCTAAGAATGCTTAGACCAATCTTTACTGTTAAATACTCTGTCTGCAAACATCTGCTCAAACATGTTTATAATGTGCATAATAATAATTTAGTTTCTCAGATGTTGTTTTTGTACTGTATAACAATAAATACAAAGCATGTGTGCATATGATAGCTATAAAATCACATGGGTAATATTAGTGATTGCTAATGTAACAATATAGTTGCTCCTGGCCTATCAGTATGCTCACTGATTTATTCATTTATTTATTTTAGTGATCAGATACCTAAATTAATATTTTTTTGGGGATAGAAATTATAGAAATAATCCTATTATTTAGCAAGTACGCTTTAAATTGCTCCTGATATTAACATGCTCACAGATGGGTTTTATTTTTTTGTTTTGTTTTAGTTGTTTGTGATCTGATACCTGCACAACAGATGAATCCTTCTGACGTTCACTTAAGTCTCTCCAAACTGTTTTCCTCATAGAGCGCTGTACCAACATCAGCTGTTCAACTACACTGATATTCTATGGTAAAACAAGTTCCTTGACTACTGATAAAGAGTCTTGCAAACACTTAAATATCAGGTATGATTTACTAGATCGCTACATTATATTCCTCAGCAACGAGGTGGTAAAACCTCTGTTTTTGAGGTAACACAGCTTCATTGTTTGTAGAGAGACACACAGATGCAGGTAACACAAACATACTGTCGTATCTCTCTCTCTCACTCTCTCTCAGTCTCTCTCTAATTAATTGAAAAATGCTGATAATTCATTCAAATAAATGTGAACTTACCACACTATTTCATCTCTGTGTCTGATTTGAACCGGACAGAATGCTATAGCTAACAAGCCGTAACTTGCATAACTGACAAAAAAAAATAAATCTTTTATATCCGTCCGGTCAAATATTGTGCAGCAAACATCATTAACAGCTTTAACTTGTCAATGCTGCCAAATGACCATGGTATAAGTGGGATAATTCACGGCTAGCTTTGTATTAAACAATCACAAAACTCCGCTTTACATCAGGTGGTTCTTGGCCTCCACATTTTGCATTAAAATCGGTTAATGCACATCTAGCCGTGCATTAATGCGCAACGAACTGTGTATGTGCACTCTCTGCGCACAGATCACAATAGCATCATATTTCTGCTTAAACATATTTCAGTATAATCACATAGTTAATGTACAGAGCATGTTTTATAACGGATGCTCACTGGAGTAACATGTTTTGAAGTAATTTGTATTAGTACTGTTTATGTACTTATGGACATCAGATGCTCCAAACACAGACACGATCGCCCTGTGGTCTTGTTCGGTATGGCATGTTGTCTTGTGCTTATTTTTTAAAGTTGCTGTAAAATTTAGCTTTACATACATTTATAAACTAATAAGTTATATAGGTTGTAAGTTATAAGAATATCTGCAGTGATATTTTTGTTTGCAAAAAAAAAAAAAAAAAAAAAAAAAAAAAAACACACACAGAATGTTTTAATCTACACTACCAGTCAAAAGTTTTAAACAGGTTTTGAACCTGCATTTAAATGCAAAAGCAGTAATATATACTTTTTAATATTTAAATATAACTGCTTACTATGTGAATATATTTTAAAATGTAATTTATTCCTGTGATCAAAGCCAAGTGATCATTCTAATATGCTGAAAATCATTCTAATATGGTGATTTGCTGTTCAAGGATGTATTATTATTATTATTATTATTATTATTATTGCTGTTGTTGTTATTGTCATCATCATTATCAATATTTAAAACAGTTGAGTACTTTTTTCAGGATTCTTTGATAAACAGAAAGATCCAAAGATCTGCATTTATCTGAAATAAAAAGCTTTTGTAATATTAATATTAATAATAACATACTAATATTGGCACCCTTGGTAAATATGAGCAAAGGCAGTTGTGAAAATAAATCTGCATCTTTTTATCTTTTAACATTTATCTTTTTGATCTTTCATCCAAAAAAATTCACAAAATTGTAAACTTTTATTGAAATAAAACAATTGAAAGTGGGGAAAAACTCACATTATAAATGTTGCCTACTATGACTGGCACCCCTACAAATTCTTATGAGTAAAATATCTCTGAAGTATATTCATTCATATTTACATTTTGTAGCACACCAGGGTGACTGAAATTGTCCAGCCATGACTTTCTGTTCCACAGGATTATAAATATGAGGAACACAAAGGTCAAATTCCCTTAATCATCTATCACAAGGAGTAAAAACAAAGAATATAGTTCTGATGTACAGAACAAGATAGTTGAGCTTCACAAAAGAAAAAGTTGCTCTAAGAAAATAGCTAAAGCACTGAAAATCCCTAAGTCCACCATCAGTGCAATAATTAAGAAGTTCCAATCAACTAAAAACAAATCTGCATGGAAGAGGATGTGCGTCTATATTGTCCTAATGCACGGTGAGGAGGAGAGTTTAAGTGGCCAAGACTCTCCAAGGATCACAGGTGGAAAACTGCAGAGATTAGTTGAATCTTGTGGTCAAAAATCCTAAAAAATAAAATAAAACAGTCCCTACATCACCACATGTTGTACTAACAATAATTACACTTTGTTGAATTTGAATCTAGGGTGTACTCATTTCTGCAATCCCTCATTTAAACAAAATTGGCTAAGTTACTTATTTTACAAATATCAATAGCATATACTTCCCTGTTTATATTAAGAATATGTTTAATACATTTCAAAGAAAATAGCATGAGATGTGTACTCATGCTGTGTGTGTGCGGATAATCCGCGGGTCGGGTGGGTCGGGTAATAAAAAAATGCATTCTGATTATTTGCGGGTGGGTCGCGGGTGGATGAGATAAATCAATAATGACGCAAATATTAACTACATTTTCTAAAATGTGAACCCGTTTTACATACTCTTTTCATCAGGCAAACAATTTGATTTGTGTGTGTGTGTGTGTGTGTGTCTGTTCGCCTGTTCGAAAAGTTGTGACAGAAAAGGTGACATTCCAGATAAAGTTTGAAGGGAGATACGCCTGTGTTAATGCTACTGAGTAGGGTAATATGCAGTGTAGTGCAGAACCTGCGTATACCCATTTCTTTATCAGTCTGCTTTGCGTATACCCACTTCTAAATCCCCTCTGATGCGCATCATTCAGTAGTGTCCTGTATTAGCAACAATCATGACAGGTCACCATTTCTAATTAAATCGTATGTGATTAAATACAAATATTCGCTCAAATCACCCAGTAAAGACGGTAAGAACCGTGGCACTGGATTCCTTTGAAATAATATACCTGATTTGCTGCGTGTTCATACACGAGAGCATGTCAAGGGAGGCACGCCGAGTATTAAAATAAGAATTATTATTGATTACTAATTTGAATCAGTACATTATAACGAAAACAATATATTAAAAATGTAAATAATTAGATTTTTACGATCAGAAATTTCTTAAACTGGGTGAACCCCTGTAAACTTTTGTCCAAGGATCCAGTAGGCGTTCAAACACTCAACCGATTTCATCAGAGATTGCGGAGAGTCACGTCCAGATGTCAGTTAACGTTATTCTTTTTAGCGTGGATTTGGCTTAAAAGCACGAGTGATTATAAGCTTATATAAGTGTGCAGGGATGTGCAGATCAGCTGAATCTGCTGTTAAAAATGAACCATCCATTCATCATATCATCATGCAAAAATAAGAATCAGAATAATTGTAAATGGAGATTAAATGCGATGCGGTCGAAAATTTGGGTGCACCTAAATTTTATGTTGGTGCACCTAAGAAAAAAAGGCGCACCAGTGCAAAAACTTAGTCTAGAGCCCTGGATCATCTTTGTTTGATAAACTTTGGATTAAATAAATGCAGGCTAGGTGAGCAGAAGAGACTTCTTCTATTAAAAAAAAAAAACTTAAAAATCTTAGTTTCATGAATTTTTGATGCTCATGGGTGTGACAACAAATTAAAGTCAGATACTTTAACTAACAGATGAAGGTTATGCTAAGGTTGTCCACTAGATAAGGATCATAAGATCATAGGATAAAGAGAAGGATCATTTTACTATCATTTTACCTTTACTACTCAGTTTCCATTAGAAGTGCAAAAGAAATACACAGAATAAGTTGATATGCACTGTACTGGTAATATACTTTCATATAATTTATTTCATAAATGATCATTAACATTATTTAATGCATTAACTAGCATGAACTAACAATGAAGTTTATATATAGTTATCATGTCAGATTCAGGATGTTATCATAAGCAGGCATGATTGTTTGTTACCAAAGCAACCGCTGCATCCACACCAGTTCTTGTTTCCATGGAAAAGCATATGTACACATAAGAGCCAACAAGATCACAAAGAAAGCTTGCTGGTGTGACAAACTCACCTCAGGAAAACGGCTGCCCTCACTGCTTTCCGACTGTTTATTGGCTGTCACCGTCAATAATGGAGCTGCACAAAAAAAGACAAATTAAACTCAATCTGCTTCTTAACTGACTAGCTCTAGCTGTCTTTGTCTGTGGAAAGAGACCAGTTTAAAGTGGTGCAGGCTATATGGTCATACCTGTGAGCTCATGGATAGTCATTCTGTCTAAGACGTTGAAGGATGTGTCGAGTTTCAGTGGCTGACTGCAGCGCTGACACACAAAACTCACCTGCATGGTGTTGCTAGAAAACTTCAAACCCTCCATACTTCTGTTGGGAACATAATACACATAATGCACACACCATTAAAGGAGCTTTTAGGATATTTATACACCAGTTATTTCTGGTCCTTGAATCTGATTGGCCAATAGGAGTGTGATATTAGAGTCCAATAGAACTTCAACAGCCGTTTCACTGTTTGTAACTGAACCACTTCGCTGGCGGTACTTCTCACAGCGAGTGTCATGGCGGACACCTGAATCCACTAAAACTGATAAAAAATATTAGTGTTTTTGTGTCCCAGAATGTATTTTTAAGAAGTTTTCAAATGAGAATGTACTTTAATAGTTAATAGTTCAAATATGCAGTTAGTTAATAAACTGTGTTTCCCCTGCCATTATAATTTTTCTTCCATGTATTAATTTTCATTAATAATTTAACAGAAAAACCTTGTTTGTCTACAAATAAAAGGGTTTAATTTTCATTTCATTAAAAAAAAATACATGTTTAATGCCTTCATTTGATTATCAGAAAAAATTAAAACTCACAAGAATTTCTGAAAAAAAGAAAAGAAAACGATTGTAGGGCCCTATTGTTCAAAATGCTGAAATTGAGATTTTTGGACTTATTTTTTCACTGACATAAATGTTTTTGCTATTACACAGAGAATAAAGTACCAAAAAAAGGTACTGTACCATTGGTAATTTATTCCAGAGCAAATAGTTTTGGCAAATGATTATGTAAATTCAATGCTGTATATCAGAGTGCTTCCTGTGTACTTTTGACTAAATTACCTAGCAACTTTTATGATGGCTGTTGATGTTGTTTATTAAATATTATTACTGAATCAATAATGTTTTATATAAATAATAGTGTTAAGTATTGACAAACGGTACGTGTTTGTAATGGTGATTTTAGTTACATTGTTCCGACTGTTTTTACGAGTCAACAGTAAAGTAAATGCTGCTATAAACGACTGCTATAAAGTTATTTTTACTTTCTGTAAACTTTCTGTCAACAGCTTGATGCAGCTAACAAACATAAACAAATAAAAATAAATAGACATTTATTTGACAATATCAGTAATGTATTTTGAACTACAGATACTGCAATTTCCATAACCTAACCATTTCTTTCCTTTCTTTTAAGCAAAACCAGCAAGAAACAGCTGAGGCTCTGTCATTTTTTATTTGACTTTATTTAACGTTACCTCAGGAGAGTTAACTACGAGGCTGCCTGTGTGAAAGAAAGCACACGAAATGACACCACTACAATCTGTTAATAGTCTAAACATATACATTTTAACTATATTTATAAGATAACTGTATATGTATTTTAGATGTATTTAAAACTGAAAGTAAAATAAATTACAATATTTATTTATGTTACATCACAATCTGCGTGCCCCCGTCATTGCCTTTCTTTGATAACGTTCCAGTGGGTTCCACATGAGCGATTATTGTCAGCAAAGTCCACTTCAACAGATGTTTTGTGCTTACAGGGAGTAGGGAGCAGTGAACACTGCGTATGTACCCTGTCAGTCGGAACGCACCTAAATTAGGATTTTGTCTTAGCAGCTCCATTCACTATGCAACCATAATGTATAGCTTTAAAGATCTCAATAAAGTTTAAAAGTTTTGTTAAAGCTTCTTTTCCGGCCCCATGAAAAAACAATTATACATCTCAAATGGCTATATTTCTAAACGAAACTATTATTCGATTTTATTATATTAAAAAGTACCTTGCAATTGCTCTCTCCTTACGGGATCCGTGCACTTCCTGTTTACTGCTAGTAGGGGAAATGACGTATGTTGCGTAGTGACGCTGTTGTGAAAGTCCTGTAAGAAACTGCTATGTATATATGAATATTTATAAATCCTCTCCGAAGCGAGCGAGGATTTTGAACTACTAACAAAAAAATGGAATGGAAATTGTATTTGCTCTTTATTGATCATTTCGATCACGTAATAAATCCGAAGTGAAACACGTTCACTTGGATAACTCAAACATTTGTTCGTACGTAGAAAATTTAGAAAAACCTCACAAAGCCTTCTAAAGAGTGGTTTGAATATCAGTAGCATGTCTTCTGTATCGCTTTTGACTCAAACTGCAAAACTTTGGTCTAGGGATCTGTAACAAGTGTCTGTTACTCGACACTCATTGGAAGGCTTTGCAAGCTTTTCTCCATTCTTGAATGTTAATAGCATATCTTTTATGTCAACACAAACCTGACGTCTTCACTTCCAGGTCAAGAAGTTGTCAGTCAAAACCCACCAACTAATGGGAATCCACTGCTGCTAGCCCTGCCCCCACAAATCGTGCTAGAATGGCAAACAAAAACTTAGAGAACGTAAATGAGAACTCGAGCAGTGCATTTGGAAGTCCAGATCAGCGTAAAGAAAGAGGAGAACATAGCAAAGCTTGCCGTGTATTTTGAAATACGCAGTAAAAAAAAAGTTGCTTACTCAAGGTATGGCAAGCCGGTTTAGCATTTAATACACCTGGCTCTAGTAGTTTTGACTAGTCAACATACAAATTCCAGACATAATTCTGACATTACAGACGTAATTATGGCATTAGCAATAATAAACTGAAGATATCTACTAGGGAAGTGCCCAAAGTCAAAAACGTAATTCAGAAAGGCATGAATATTGGCTTCAAAACTAATTTTACTGAATAAATATTTGGTCTACACAGTTTGTAGCAATTTTCAGTTTTGCTGATATAAAAGCAAAAATAATTGATCAAAACAGTGATGTTTAATTAGCCTTTTGACTGTTCCAGTGTCTGTAGATATTGTGGATAACTGAAACAGGTAAACATGTCAGCTGTGTGGAGGCTGGATTAACAATATTAATTACAATATTAAAATACAATATTTTCTGTTTATGAACTTAAGTATTATATTTAGCACAAATGCAACACAATAAACAAAAAACTCTAGAGATTTGCTATTATGCACTATACATATACTATGCACTATACATATCAATTTTATTTTTACTTAAGGTTGATCAGAACATAAAGGTTTTATTACTATTTAAAGTATTTTGAACAAAAAGGTCATGAAACACATTTTTATTACATTTCTTTTTTTAAATAAAATTACTTTATGGATAGCCAAACTTGCTTGTAAATACACAAAGCCCCACCTTAAACATTTTATTAACCAGTCCTGCCCTGGAAACTGTTGCCATCCGCAATGTTGTCTAAGAATTGTATAACGAATGTCCTGTAGGTCATATTAAACTGTTTCATTCATAAGTAATTTTTAAAAATATTACAAATAAAAATGTAGCTGGGGCTACATTATTCTATTTTGTAAAGTAGGATAATGTTCAGATGTTCATGCTGTGGATTAAATTGCGATAGACTTCATTCCAAAATGAAAACATACCAGTTAGGATGTTACATTTACGAAATGTAATTAACATCTTGATTTGTACAGGTCTCATGTCTGATTCAATATTTTGAAAGAATTATTCAATGAACGGGCTCTTATCACTGAAAAAAAAAAAAAAAAAAAAAAAGAAGAAGGCGAATAGGCTCACAGATTGGTTGCTATACTCCCACTTAGGCTATTACCATGAGTAAACACAGGAGGCACAATCCATATACAATGTAATACATTAATCAATGTTATTATTTGATGTATGTCATTACATCCTAAATAAAACATTTATGACGGTCTGTCTTGATTATGAAACATTAAACTTGTCCGTCACGCATGTGTGTTGTACTATTAAATTGATGTATAATTCCATTGTTCTTCACTCTTGTCTTTGTAAATGTATAATAAATAAAATCAGACAAGCAGTTTGTAGTACTGTACATTACACTCCAGTTGGTGTGTTTTGCAACATGATTCATTTAAAATCGCCACGTTACATGCATGGCATGCTGAGACCTTTTGCATTATGTAATCATTACTGAAGTCAGCAAAAGCAGACTACTATGAACAGTTAGCAAGATTTTTCATAAAATGACAGATTGTTTCACTAAATAAGACCCTTATTCTTTGGCTGGGATTGTTGGGATAGTCCTTTAAAACTGCATTTTAACCTTCAATCTGTTGAGCACCATTAAAGTTCATTATATGGAGAAAAATTCTGGAATATTTTCCTTAAAAAACTTAATTTCTTTGCGACTGAAGAAAGAAAGACATGAACATCTTGGATGATATGGGGGTGAGTAAATTATCAGGAAAATTTTATTTTGGAAGTGGAGTAATCCTTCAAGGCAGAGATAGGCAAAGGTGGTCCTGGAGTGTCGGCGTCCTGCAGAGTTTAGCTCCAATCCTGAAAAAAACTTCACCTGCCTGTAGCCGTAGTAATTCTAAAGATCATGGTTAGCTTGTTCAGGCGTGTTTGATTAGGGTTGGAGCTAAACTCTGCAGGACATCTGCAATTCAAGACCGACATTGCCTATCCCTGATTTAGGGTAATAAAAAAAACAAATTAAAAAGAGAATAGACAATAACACAATAAATTATAAATAGCAATAGTAATAAAGTATAGAAAAAAGGGTTACAGATGTAACCGAGACGTTCCCCTTTAGTCGTACTCTACGACGTTACGTCATAACTGACGTATTTGGGGTCCCTCTGGAAAACGCCACAATCCTGAACCACGTTACGTAGTTGAGGAACAAATGCTGACAGGCAAGCGTGTCAGGACAAATGAAGCTCAACACGTAACCTTCCCAACACCCTGTAAGCCAGATAACAGGCCCACCAGGGGTCCCAGGTATCTGAAGCAACTGTTGGGGGTGGAGCACAATGACGAATTTAAAAGCCATGTGAAGACTGGTAAAATAAAATATCTGAAAAGATATTAGAGGGAAACACAGTGGAATAAACCGTGGAGAAAATGCTGAGAAATTATGCCACAACCTTCAGGGGGCAAAGAAGACCCCCTGTCGGAGCACAGTCACGGATTACTCCGCCCTAATCCGGACTGCGGGGCAATGGAGGACCCAGAGTTTACTGAGGGGAACAACTGGGAGAAGCGCACGGATCCGTAAGGAATGGCACAGCAAGCCGACACCAAGCCGTCCTCCCGCCAATTACCTGAAGTTACCCGCAACACACGGGAGGACACAGCTCAGCGCAAGAATAGAATCTTGCACAGTGATGGGTGTCGCCCGGCCCTCAGCTCCTACATAAGTCTGCTAGAGAGGCCACGCCTAGGAGGAGTAACTCTTAAAGAGTGACTCGACTCCTAGGGGACACAGCTCACCTTGGCACTAAGAAGCCGAGGTGAGGCACCCACCACCCAATGGGCCAACCTCTGCTTGAGGACAGCATTCCCTATCTGCTGACCCATAAGCAAACAAGAGCTGCTCAGTGCGTCTAAGCTCCAGGTGCGTGTATGGCACGAACGGTACACAGCAACGCTAAGGATGGGTCTGCCTCCTCCGGCGGCAGCGCTTACAGGTTCACCACCTGCACCTGTAACCACCTGACATAACCAGACCGGGATCTCAAGATCACGTAAGAATAGCCGGACCAAATACAAGGCACGTTCCGTTGGCTAAAAATGCGTGCAGGTCCTCCACCCTCTTAGTGGAAGTGAACGTGATCAGGAGCGAGGTCTAAGCGACCGAATTTGTAGCTGATTCAAGCAGCTCAAAGGGAGCACTCCGTACACCTAAGAGGACCATAGAGAGACCCCAAGAGGGGAAAAGGTGCAGTCCTAGGAGGACTTATCCTCCTGCACCCTTCAGGAACCTGGCGGTCAGGTGATGCTTCCCTAGGGACGACCATCCACTGCATCGTGATATGCCATGATGGCCACGATGAACACATTCACAGTGGAGGGAACATCTTTTGCTCCAACTGCGAGAAGGAAAGCACAACTCTGACCGAGCATACAACGAAAAGACCTCACCTCAAAGCGTATGCCTGCCTAGAGGGAGTTCTAGCCTGAGTGATAGTCTACCATGGCTTGGAAAAGCCAGTGAGGTCTTACCAAGTCCCATCCAGAAACCAGACGTCCAGGTCCACAGATCGGGATGCGGGTGTCAGACTATGCCCATCCCTGAGAAGTTTTTAGGGTTCTTTTCAGGGGAATCTTCCAGGCATGCACTTGTTCCACAGAATCAGTAGGAACTGGCGGTGGGCAAACACTGCTAGCAACTCAAAGTGACTAATGTCACTGCAGTCAAGGTCATTTTCAGGAGCCTGAGGCTGCCTGCCCTTTGCAAACAGCACCCCAGCTCATGTCGGAGGCTTCCAAGATGACTGCCTCGTGCCTCAATACCTGGCCTAAGGGCACAGCTGCCCGTAGGAACACAGGGTCTGACCAGTGGCTGAGAAGGTTACACTGAGGGGTTACGCCAACCCGAAGTGTGCCGTGGTGCCATGCCCATCTCAGGATCCAGTCGTGTAGCTAGTGCTGAAGCGATCTCACATGAAACAGTCGAGCGGCCAAAACCACGGCTACGGCTGCCATATGCCTCAGGAGCTTCTGAAAAGTTTAGAGGGACCGCTGTCCTGTGCCTGAAAAGAATCAGGCAGTTCAGCACCAACTCTTTCAGCTGACATGTCTTAACCAGATCCAACTCCATACCGAGAAAAAGAGAGAGCTCCGTTTCTCTTTTTAAGAGCTCACCCTTCTCCCAGCTGACCTGAAGTCCCCATGGACCAGAGGCCGTTTTCTTTAAATGAATGTCAATGGAATGGCTTCACTATGCTGAATAAACAGCTTTTTAGAGGAAAAACCTTATCATTTAATGAATCGACAACCTATCTGCAACCTAATCTTCAACATGTTTTACACTTAACAATACTTTTGGATTGAACTATTTTTAGAGTTTACCATGAAAAAAATGCATTTTATAAGAGAAGTCACTGATTTTTTGCGACAGGTGGGATTCAGTTTACGGCACTTCTTATTCATTCTTATTGTATCCATAAATAGCGATTGAGTGTCGCACAGCTGAAATTCAAGACGTCAATGCTGTAATGTGATTGGTTATTAAGGGACACGTGATCCAACTTAGCCGTTACGCTTTCTCCAATAGTACCTAATACAGACCTTCTCATTAGAGGTCTTCACGGGTCCAAAAATTCGTACCCGAACCCGAAGAGACCCATAAATTTGAATTTAATTTGAAAGTGGGACCCTCACCTGTGCAGACCCGAGAATGCCTTAAATTTACTACCCAGACCTGACATGGACCCGACCGTTATTCGTAAATTGGACCCAAACCAGGCTGGGAAAACACAGATCTGACTGCACCCGGTCGGCACATATTGCACAGCAAACTGCTATTAACAAGTCAATAAACAAGTTGCGAAAAAAAACCTTTTTGGCTTACCTACTGTTAGTAACCCTGTCTGCGATCAATCCTCCTAACACTAACATTTCCGTCCATGTTAGACTGTTCCTCTCTCTTGCCGAGTGAAACAACCTATCTATTCATTATTCCAGCTCGAAGCATTTTTATTAATTGTTTCAAAAAACGCACAGAACAAGAAGTGCGTTACACTTTACTGCGTGCACAGTGGTGTATTGGTGTCTGGAGAAGTGGGTATACTCTTAATTTATTTAAGGTATTGTTTTTCGTTTTAATGTACTGATTTAAATTAGTAATCAACAATTAATTATCATGTTACCCACTCTGTGCGCCTCCCCTGACATGCTTAATTGGTCCAAATAATCTCTTCTACCATTAAACAAAAAAGCTCAGAGTATCCTGATAACAGCTATCCCAATCACGAATCAGAAAATTTACCTAGTGATTTTTATACAGTCTTCTCTAAATTCTCTTATTGTCCCGTAATAGGAACAATAAATTAGGTTCTGAACCATTCACATCAGAACAGTGGTAATTTAATGTACCTGCATCATCTTTTTTTGTACTTGCAATTGCGTTCAGCCCTCAGAGCATATGGAGTCCCTTGGGGGTCAGCTCTCGAAGCACATCCAGTTCACAGTTGGTTCTCTAATTCTTTTCAACAAAAGGTAGTGTCAGCTGTCTATCCTCACCTTCTTAAAATACTTTAAATAAAACAATTACCACGGCACATGATTTGGGTAAGGGAGCTACCTGTGGACCAGAATGACTAGGAGATGGTATGGAAAAATATATTCTGTGCATCAAAAAATCCAAACCACCAATTAATTCATTTCAAATTTTGTCATAGATTGTACTGGACACCAAAGAAACATTTACTCATTAAAGTATCTCCATGTCCCCACTGTAATTTTTGTCCCTATCAACAAGTGGGAACATTCATGCATATGGTGTGGGAATGGGAGAAGGTTTATGAGTTTGGGAAAAGATCTCATCAAAACTGTCTGATATGATAGGAAAAGATATACCAGTGCAACCAGTTGTTCTCCTTGATTAATGATTAATCTAGTTTATGTTTTACAGAACTACAAAGAAAGACTGATTGGCAGGATTAACATCTGTTTGGAGGGGTTCAGAGGGTCAGTTTGATCTGTTTATTGTGAAGAAGCAATTGTATACAATTGTATATGACCCTTTCTATGCACAAGCAAAACAAAAATGTATTGGAGAGTGGCAGTGACAAAACCAAATAAGGGACAATGTGTGCTTTATAAGGTAATGTCAAATCAGTTAATTCATCTTTACACTATGTAAGTGTACACTGTAAAAAACAATTTGTTGAGTCAACTTAAAATAATTTGTAACCTGACTGCCTTAAAATTTTAAGTTCAGTCAACTCAAAAAAAGTTCATTCAACTTGAAATGTTAAATTATACATTATCTAAGTGACAACTTAGATATTTGATTTGAATCAACTTAAAATTTTAAGGCAGCTGGGTTACTTTGGGTATCTGTTAAGTTTAGCAAACACAAATATCTAAGTTATTACTTAGTAAAATTTAACATTTCAAGTTGACTAAACTTATTTTGTTGACTGAACTTAACATTTTAAGGCAGCAGGGTTTTTAAGATTTTAAGCTGACTCAAATTAGGACAATTAGACTGAAAATGACTTTACATTAATATACAGTACTGTACTGTGCAAAAGGCACATTAGATTCTTCATCCAAATTTTAAGAAAATTATGTATATATTTTACTCTAGTGTGACAGTAAGAAATATCAACTGTAAAAAAAACATTAACACTGACTTTTACCATTAATTGTAATAGTCATTTGAGATTTTTATCCCTGTGATGGACTGGCCAAGTGTAGACTCCAGTATTCGCACAAATCTATGACAAGCGATATGGATGGATGGATGGATGGATTTTCGTATGCACAGGGAGTACAATAATAATAATAATAATAATAATAATAATAATAATAATTTTTATTTATATAGCGCCTTTCCATACTCAAGGTTGCTTTACAAGTCAAGCTTAAAAAACTGTAACAAATAACATCAATACGAGAAGACAGAACACATACTGAAAGCTGAAAGTAATACAGTAATACAATCTGGGCGAAACTTAGGGGTGACTAACAATCCTTCATTAGAAGATTGTAAGGAGTGGGCAGGAACATAGGGTTGAAGTAAGTTAGATAAATATGTAGGACCAAGGTTATGGAGAGCTTTATAGGTGAGAATTATTATCTTGAAGTTAATGTGCAAAGAAACCAGATAGCTCAGTTTGGCCGGACGGCCAGCTCTAGGAAGGGTTCTGGTCATCCC
>JAHKKF010536583.1:28650-66818 GCA_019740295.1 Labeo calbasu | reverse complement strand
CTTCTGGAGCATCAGTGAGCGTTTGAACCTTCTGTAATAGTTGCATATGAGTCCCTCAGTTGTCCTCAGTGTGAAAAGATGGATCTCAGAATCATACAATCATTGTTGAAAAGGGTTCAAATACACAATGCTGAAAAACCAAATAATTTGTGGAACCTGAAAGATTTATCTGAAGAACAGCGGACAGTTTAACTGTTCAGGACAAACAACAACACACTATCATGAATCAAGCGTACGTAAACTTTTGAACGGGGTCATTTTTATAAATTCAACTTTATTATTTTCTCTTGTAGACTATATGTAAACATCTTTCATGTGAAACATCTTATTCATGTCAGTACTTTATAAAAAATAGCATGCATTTTATATGATTTCTTTTATTTTGGTAAAATAATTAAGATTTTGCAGATTCTGCAAGGTGTATGTAAACTTTTGACCTCAACTGTAGTAGTTTTTTTTCCAGCATGCAATTCTACTATATCTGTCTCAATGTACAGTACACAGCCAGCTCACACTTCATGAAATACTGTTTCTTACAATGCAATGTACTAAACTTGACCTTTGTTGGACATGATACTTTTTTAGAAACAATCAAAACATCTTTACCATCAACAGTTCAAGGGGACATTGGATGCAAAATTCACTTTTATGTTGTGTTTGCATATACATGTGTCTTAGCAGTGTGTGGACACAACTGCCCTACAATGATAAAAATCCATTTACTTCTTTTTCTTTAAATCCTGAAAAACGTAAACAGTCTCAATTATCAAGCCGTTTTGATTTTCTAAGCAGTGTGATGTCACTACCCACTATTGCTGACGGACTGTCCTGTATTAGCATATTCCCGCCCTCTGCCAGTTGTACGCTGTCTGCCATTTTCTCCGCTCTCAAGCATCTGTAGCGACAACAATGTCTCATTAGCAATGCAGGTGTTTTGTATTTGGGTGTAAAAGTGAACATAACGGTCTTCATTTTCTCCCAACATCAGAGCCACTGAGGAAGCAGTAGATTCATTTTGTTTTTGATATTAACGTGCAGAAGAGAGGGGTGGAATGAGTAGCAGCTCGTTATCATTTAAAGAGCCATGCAACAAAACAGGTCGCTGTAAACTGAGCTGTTTTTGACAAGGTAAAAAGAGTGCTGTTTCACATGGCCATTGAGAAATTTTAACCAAAGTATGTTACAGACATGTCATGAAGACCCTAATTTATCATACCAACTAGTGGAAAATAGGCATCTGATTCCCTCTTTAAAGTTGTAACTTCTGCATCACTACTGGCACAAAACAGAATAGCAAAAACAGTGACTTAAAGGGACATTCCACCCTAAAAATGAAAATTATGTCATTATTTACTCAACCTCATGTCATTCCAAAACTGTACGACTGTCTGCCTTCAAACAAAGGACACAAAGATACTTTGAAGAAGATTTAAATGGGTTTTGTATGTACAATGAAAGTCTAATCAAAGTAGACAATTAACTGGCTGTAGCATTGTTTTTCAGAGTTTTCCCTAAATATCTGCAAACACATGGTAATTCTATGCTTAAGTACAGTCAAAAAATGACACACAGCACCTTTAACTAAAAAAAAAAAAAGTCATGACTGGATATGTGATGACAACTATGCATTGTTTTCACTGCATACTATTTTGCATTCACATACTATTTGTAAAAAACAACACAGTGCACAGTATAAACTAACATCCACTGTTATTCTTAGTATAGAGCACATCCTTCAAACTCTAGGTATACAGAGCTGATGATTAAGTATGTTTTCGGCTCGGCCTTGATTTTGCTGGCTTGAAATCTTGACTGTCTTTTTGTTCTGAATCCTATTTCCTTGAAAGAGTACATTGTATTATGTATCAAATATACTGTCTTGCGCTGACATCTGAGAACAGGTTTGAGCTCAGATAGAGGAGAAAATATTTAACTTACTCACTGATATGAGCCAAGTATGTTTTTATGCACAATAGACTCTTGAATCTCAGCAAAAACGACCGTTTTAAATACTCAAGGCTAATGAGTTCTACTGGCACAATGACGCTGACAAGAAACTTAAGCGCACTAAGCGTCTGCATATGGTGCTAAAATCCTTTCAGCGATAAACGAAGCAGCAATAGGAAGAGTCTGAAGAGGCTCCATCGCATCTAATCATCTCAACCTTTTTATTTCACTAATCTGTTGTGGTTACATAATCTTTTGTCACCGTCTCAGCAGGGTCCTTCAAATTTAGTTTCGATTCAGGCTTTGTGCCAGAGCACACAAAAGTATTCTCTGAATGTTAATAAGACAATGGAAGATGGCAAGGTCTGAAAGTCTAGACTGGCACGATTCCGGAATTCCATTTTCGGAGACCCTGGAACAGTAAGCGCGAGTTCTATCTGTATTCCGGTCTGATACGTGTGGATGACCCTGCCGAAACTGTACAGTGCATCCTCACGGTGTCCGGTTTCCGCCATCCAATAATGTCAACCTGTATTACGCAAAGGCAAAAGACCATGTTCTGTTGCTTCATTTCCCTGCATGCTTTCTTTAGCCCTTCCATCTTTTTTGTTTTCCCTCTAATGCTTCCAGCCCCTCTCTCTCTTCCCTAATGATGACTGATGAGCTCAGTTTCAGCTCTGTGTGAAGTTCAGTGAACAACAGAAGAACAGCACACTGACATCTCTATCCCAAGTTCAAACAACAGACACGCATTGTTCTCACTCTAGAGCCTCAATTTCTCCATCTTTCAAACCTACACATCTCTTCCCAACTGGTTGAGGTGCAGCCGACATGCCAATTTCCTCATTTTGTGCCTGATACGTGTTGAATCCAGCAGCAGTGTGATTATGCATTACATGCAAGAGTGAACCGCCTGAAATATCTCCATTACCTGACTTGGGTGTCTAACCCTGCGCTTCGTAATTTTACCAACGGAAGCATCTACTTGAAGTGTTCTTTTAAAAGGACTCATCCAAAATTACTCTAAATTACTCTTTCACAGTTAACCACACTCTCTCTTTTTCTTTGGGTAACACACAACTGCAAACACACGCAACTGGCGCACACTCACACACACACACTGCTTTACTGTAATTACCCACCATATGCTGTCTTGACAGGTACCTGCGTGAAAAGAGTATTTTGAAGTCTTTCGTCTTGATGGAATATTAACGCATAACAGCGAGCACACACATTAGGATGCTGCAGAGGGAAGTTTAATACATGTATAGCTTCTCTTGACAATAACAAGTCAGCAGGCTTTCTTATGTAACTTGGATGTTGCACAAGATTATGAAGTCAAGGGTGTAATTAGCGGTGCTCGCTAAGGAAAGCATCACTTTTCTATTTATCATACTTACGGTTAGCAATTCTTTCAAAACTCTCAAACTGATTATTAAAAGGAAAGTTTACCCAAAAATAAAGAAAATTCTCTCATCTTTAACTTAACCTCAGGTCATTCCAAACATGCATGACTTTCTTTGCTCTGAGCAACAAATGAAGTTGTTTGTTCGTACAATGAAAGGTAAAGGAATAGATCACCCTCAGGCCATCCAAGATATAGATGAGTTGTGTCTTCATCCAAACAGATTTGGAGAAATTTAGCCTTACATCACTTGCTTAACCAATTGATCCTCTGCAGTGAATGGGTGCTGTCAGAATGAGAGTCCAAACAGCTGATAACATCACATTTATCCACAGGACTCCAGTCAGTCATCTAAAGTGAAAAGCTGTGTGTTTATAAGAAACAAAGCCATCATGACATTTTAAGTTTAATCTGTTGCTTCTGGTCAAAATACCAGTCCGTAATCCATGATTACACTGCGTCCAGTGAAAAAGTCCATCCCTTTTGTTGTTTCACATCAAGATTCACCAACTTATTTGTTAGAGCTGTTTTTTTAAATAAATGCTGCTTGATCTACAGTTGAGGTCAAAAGTTTACATACACCTCGCAGAACCTGCTAAATGTTATTTTACCAAAATAAGAGGGATCATCACAAATGCATGTTATTTTTTATTTAGTACTGACCTGAATAAGATATTTCACATAAAAGACATCTACATATCGTCCACAGGAGAAAACAATAGATGAATTTATAAAAATTACCGTTCAAAAGTTTACATATGCTTGATACTTAATACTGTGCTGTTACCTGATCCTCAGCTGTGTTTTTTTTTTTGTTTTGTTTTGTTTAGTGATAGTTGTTCATGAGTCCCTTGTTTGTCTTAAACAGTTAAACTGTCCACTGTTCTTCATAAAAATCCTTCAGGTCCCACAAATTCTTTGGTTTCTCAACATTTTTGTGTATTTGAACCCGTTCCAACAATGATTCGATTTTGAGATCCATCTTTTCACACTGAGGACAACTGAGGGCAACTCACTGATGGTCCAGAAAGAAAAAGCCATGGGGTGAAAACTTTTTGAATTTGAAGATCAGGGTAAATTTAACTTATTTTGTCTTCTGGGAAACATGTAAGTATCTTCTGTAGCTTCTGAAAGGCAGTACTAAATGAAAAAAATATGATATTTAGGCAAAATAAAAAAAAATGTACACATCTTCATTCTGTTCAAAAGTTTACACCCTTGGCTCTTAATGCATCGTGTTTTCTTTTGGAGTCCCTGAGTTGTCCTCAGTGTTAAAAGTTGGATCTCAAAATCATACAGTCATTGTTGGAAATGGTTCAAATACACAAAGATGTTGAAAAAACAAAGAATTTGTGGGACCTGAAAGATTTTTCTTTTGAAGGACAAACAAGGCACTTGTCACTAAACGAAAAACAAAACAAAACAACAGCTGTGGATCATTCAGGTAACAACACAGCAAGAATCAAGCGTACGTACGGGGTCATTTTTATAAATTGTGATCTGTATTTAAATGTCTTTTATGTAAAATATCCTATTCAAGTAAGAACTAAATAAAAATAACATGTATTTTGTATGCTCCCTCTTATTTCAGTAAAATAATGAACATTTTGCAGATTCAAAAATGTGTATGTAAACGTACGACTTCAGCTGTATGTATATTTTTCTCCTGATGCAGGCAACATGATGTTTTATGATAAACATGCAGCTTTTCACTTCACAAGATCTGATGGATGGGAGTGCTGTTAATTACTTGCCAGAATGAGACTCCAAACACTAATAAAAACATCACAATAATTCATATTTTGATGTTTTTATTAGCTGTTTGCACTCTCATTCTTACGGCACCCATTCACTTCAGAGGATCCATTCCTGAGCAAATGATGTAAAGCCAAATTTCTTAAAAACTCATCGACATCCTGAATGCCCTGAGCGTGAGTAAATTTACAGCAAATTTTCATTTTTGGGTGAACTATTCCTTTATTGGGGTCCCATGTTGCTTTGGACAACTGTGATTGGATTGGCAAAAACTACTGAAACATTGGCTGCAAAATGCTTCAGATTGTTTAAAAAAGGTCTAACTGACAATTTTGATAAAATTGGCAAAAAAATCATTTAAAAAAGCCAAGCTGACCATTTCTAGAAACCAGACCACCTAGCAACCACCTAGAACATTACAGAAATCACTTTGAATATCTTGCAAACCTTGAAAACTTTTGCATTGTGGTGGAGAATTTTGTATGGACGAGCATCACATTTTTCTCACAAATGATTTGGCTTCATAGAGCACATACAAATTCAAAACTGGCAACAGCACTTCTGCTTTGGCTTGGGTGCACGCTCTTTCATTTGTGTCAGTGTTGTAATGAACACAACATCCATCTACCAGTAAAAAAAAAAGTACAGCCTCTTTGTTAATGCTCTCCACATGTATCATTTTTGGAGAGCCACTGTGGATGACGCCTAATGGGATGTTCTCTATTATCGCCCCCCTGTGTCATTGTTGTCACTTTCCTTCCAATATGACAGGCGCTATTTCCAGCCATTCCTGTGCTATTCTCAGGCATGTTACCTGCGGCAGCCCAAGGTGTGACAGCCGTACAGGTAGTCTCCCCTGAAGGACAAACCACAGTCACATGGGTACACACCATTACAGTTCGGTAATATATGGACCCGGCAGCCCAGAGGACACCATGTCCCCTGAGAAGGATTCCTGTGGTGGGCTCTCTCTCTCTCCTAGCGCTAAAATAAAACACAGTCTCAGATCTCATTTCTCAAACCTTAGACCTAGATGGGAGAAAACAAGCTACCTAAATGCAGAATGTGATAAGGCAGAACGGCACAAGATCTTTCTGTTACGACACAGAAACAGTTTGAAACAAAGCGATAAAAGCCGACAGGCTTTGCTCGGTGAAAACAGTTAACTTTTATCGCATGAAAGAAATCCAGACTCGTTTTTACAACCGCACAATACGCCTTGAGATGAAATACCGTCTGACTGTTCTGTGGTCGACCAATTATATTTGATCGATGCTGGTCGTTACCTGAGGCCACGCAAGGGATTTCATCCGCACGTTAAGCGCATCTTTTTCCGTGCATGATCTGGGCAATTGGTCTGAACATTAATTAAACAGCCCTCTGATTGTTACTGTTATCTCTACCAACCCTATATGAAAAATAAACACTAGGACAGCCAAATTATAAACCACCATCTAAGCCAGTGGATCTGCACATTTTGGAGGTCTCCCTAATCTAACAAACCTGATTCAACTCATCAGATTGTTAGCAGGGCACCTCCAAGATCTAAAATGGGTGTGCCAAATAAGGGAGACATCCAAAATGTGCAGATCTGCAAGAATGAGAGGACTGAGAAGCACTGCTCTAAGCATCAAAGCAGCCTAAGTGCTTTGACAGATCTAACCAAAGGGGTTGCCCTTGTACGCTGTCCATGGTGCTGAGCGAGCAGATGTGAGAGCAATTTTGTGCTTTCAATGCAAAAGTCAACAAAAAATCCCACTCGTTTAGAGGAATGGATATATAATGTGTGGAACACTCAAATTAAATTACAAAAAAATATCCAAATTCAGAAAAAATCTTTAGGCCAGGATAAGCCTGGTCCTCTACTTAAAATTATACTAGTGTCTCTGAAGTAGTTACATGATGCTGACAATAGGACAACAAGTCCTTTGCACACCATTAAAAGTACATTTCTCATGGAAAGCTGAAAAAGCATGCAACACTGAACTTACAGTAAATTTAAAACCATGTAAACATATAAAACAAACAGAGAAGCTTTTAAAGAGTTATTTAGCACTAGATATAAGCATTGTGTTTGTATTCCTGTTTTCCTCAAGTTCTTCCATGATTTATTTGCCTTTACTCATTTTGTCTTATTCACATTTAAGAAGCTTATTACACTCTTACTTGCTCATCTCTAACCCTAATATTGTTTAATGTATCGTGATTTTAATCTGTTGTGATAGCAAATGTGCTGTCAATTTCACTCGCTCTGACAAACATTTGTCTACTTAAACGACCAAACAATTTACTTTCTGTCTCATTAGAAACACAAAAATAGTTTTGCAGAAAAAATAGGGTAAAATGCCATCGGGGTAACTCACGTGTGCCGTCAAAACGCGTCGCTATAGTATCCAAAAATGTGTTCTGTGGCGCGAGCAATCCCTTCATAACAGGCATTTTCCCGCCCTGATATCGAATTCCCCATCAAAGTGACGCGGCGTTGTCAGAGACAAAGGTAGAGACAGTTTGAAGCACTCCGGTTAAACTGAGCTTTCGGCGGACTGAGACACGGAGGATCCCGTTCTCTCACAAGCGCGCGACATGCGCGCGCCCGTGTCACTGGGAGTGACGCTCGCAGGTGCGCGTCAGGTAAATGGCGCGCAAGTTTGGAGATTCAAGCAGTTGTGGGACGCAATAACGTTCAATAAACCTAAGATTAAACAATATGTATGCTCTTCAGGAATATAATATAAAGGCTAGTATTTTGTATGGGGATAAAGAAATGACAAAAAAAAGTTCAAAACAAAGTAATTTGCAAAGCCTGACATGTGAAAGTACAATACCAGTCAAAAGATTTTGAACAGTAAGATTTTTAATGTTTTTAAAGAAGTCTTTTCTGCTCACCAAGCCTGCATTTATTAGATTCAAAGTATAGCAAAAACAGTAACATTTTCAAATATTTTACTATTTTAAATAACTGTTTTCTATTTGAATTTGTTTTAAAATGTGATTTATTCCTGTGATTTCAAAGCATCACTACTCCAGTCACATGATTCTTCAGAAATCATTCTAATATTCTGATTTGCTGCTCAAAAACATGTATTATTATTATTATTATTATTATGTTGAAAACAGCATTTGTCTGAAATAGAAATCTTTTGTAACATTATAAATGTCTTTATCATCACTTGATCAATCCATTGCTAAAAAAAAATATTTCTATAATTTCTTTCACAAAATAAATAAATAAATAAATAAATAAATTGTACTGACTTCAAGCTTTTGAACTGTATAGTGTATAATGTTACAAAAGTGTTTTATTTCAGATTAATGCTGATCTTTGGATCTTTCAATTCATCAAAGAATCCTGAAATTTTTTTTAACTGTTTTAAGTATTGATAATAACAATTTAAAAAATGTTTCTTGAACAGCAAATCAGCACATTAGAATTTGTCTGAAAATTTAACTTTGATCACAAGAATAAATTACATTTTAAAATATATTAAAATACATACAATTATACAAAAAAATGCTGGGTTAAAAACAACCCAGCTTGGGTTATTTGGACAGTATTTGGACAGCATTTGGACAATGCTGGACAGAACACATGCTGGGTTATTTTGACCCAGCTGGTTAGGTTAAATGTTTCTGGGTTTAAAAAAATAAGCATTTAAAGCAGTTATTTTAAATAGTAAAAACAATCCACAATATTACTGCTTTTGCTGTATTTTGAATCAAGTAAATGCAAGCTTGTGAGCAGAAGAGACTTCGTTAAAAAACACTAAAAATAGTGTAAGTAAGATCAGTAAGAAAAAAAAAACAGTTGCTTTTATTTATTATTCAAGTATTCAATTCTAATGGCTTGTAATGTAAATCAAGGAAAAATGTATAACAGCATACCATACTACTTACATAAAAAACAATGATCAGTTGTCACTCTTTATCTCCCAATAATGTTTTAGTCAGATGTTATTTAACTGCTTAGTGTTATGTTCTCTATTGATTTTTTATTTTTATTTTTTTTTTACTGACAAGGCGAAACATACCTATAATACAATGCAATACAGTGATGATTAAGAGATGAATCAACATATAAACAATAAATGTTCCTCAAAAGCCTGATGTATCATATTTGATACTCACACTCTAAAAATGTTTGGGTTGTTTTGATGCTGAGTAGTTTTATTTAACTCAACTTTTGTTTAAAAATGACTAAATTTCTTGCTAAGCCCAAAACAGGTTGGAAATTAACATTTATTAATATGTTAAATAAATGAATATTTAGTTTAATAAATAATAAACATTTCTTAAATTGCTAATTAATAAATGTTCACCTTTTGATTATTACTGAAACCTCTAGTAATTACATCTGATTTTTAATTTACAACCTATTTTGGGTTCATTTTAAGCCAGCCATTTAGTAATTTTTAAACAACAGTTGAGTTAAATCTACCCAGCAGGTTGGTGAAATATTTAACCCAACCAGAGTCAGAACAACCCAGTCGCTGTGTTTGTCCATATAGAAAAATTAAGTAAACCTAAGTTGCTTCAGTCTAGTATGTGTTTATAATATTGCTAACTAGGCCTTAGAAATATGCATATCAAATATTATTCAGTAGGATTTATGTAACTTACCCACTTTTGTGCATTGTTATCATAAAGGTAATTAATCATTCTCAGAGTATGGCCTAGTTCAGTCAGTGTTGAGCACCATGTAGTGTGTCCGTTTCACCTCACGCTAATACAGTAACACAGCTGGTCTCAGCTGGTTGCATACAGAGAAAGCATTTAGGCTCTAAGCAGATCCTGGAAGCCCACTAAAGTGGATATCTGACACACCTCCTTCATCCAAATATGCATACTTACTGTACTGTTTACTATGCAAAAACCAGCACATCAAATAAGCCGAAGGTCTAATGCATTGTTTTTAACTGCAAGTCACACTGTAGATATAAAATGAATCAGAAGATAATGACATGGCTGATGTAGTATGTCTGAGAATGTTAACCTACATGAGTTTAATCAGGTGTTTGATTAGAGAAACATCCAAAATGTGTAGGTTGGAAGACCTCCAGGAATAGATTCAAGAAACACTGTAGGCCTACTAGCTTGTTTGTTAAAAAGAAAGACATTATCAGTGCAGGGCCTATTTGAGAAATTCATTTTTTTTCTTTAAGTTTCCTTTGGTGCTGCTTGCACTTGGATAACACTGTATTAAACGATGAATTACTGTAAATACTGCAAAAATCAAAACCGCAGAACATAACGTATTCCAAAGAGAAATGAGATGAAGTCTGCATACTTTGCATGAATCAAAAGTACTAAAGACGGCGATTTTTTGTTAAACATATAACACACAGCAGGCTATGTCGCCCTCTACTGTTTATACTGTCACAATACCACATTTTCACCTTCTACCACTACAATACAAAGTGCTGTGGCAGTCTTGAAAACATTATTCGAATAAGTAGCAATTTGCTGTACAGTAATGTTACATAACAGAGGATTAATTAAGAATTCTTATTTTGTTATGGTAATATCCTCATCATTACTGCTGTTGCTGCTGTGGGGTAATCGTTGAGATATGATTAGCCACTGGAGAGCTGACTTGACAAACTGACATAAATAATGTAATCCAATCAGATATCCGTCTCTGTTTCTTGTGTTCTGATGTATGCTTAGTAGTGAAAACTGAAATGCTTTCGTAAATATGATGAAAATAATGTTTTATCATGTTATATTATTATTGAACGCGTTTCAGTTGGTTGTAAATAAATATGCAAGCTCATGCAAATAAAGACACAAATGAAGCTCCGTTCATTATGATTAACCTTACGGAAAAGAATGATTGCCACATACAGTGACTGTCATGTGTACAGGTGCAAACAAGCGTTAATCACAGAGATCACTTGATGAGGCTGATTAACGTTTTTTTGTCAACTGAAACAATCAATGTATTGCCTCCCACCCAGTACTCACAGCTTTTATACACATGTTGGCAAGCCTCTATTACCTATTTTTTAGACTATAATAGATTATAGTGAAATGTTAAATACACCCCATGAAAAGTGTATAACATTTTTCTTTTTTCTTTTTTTTTTTAACGTTTTTGAAAGAAGTCACTTATCCTGACCAAGGTTGCATTAATTTAATTAAAAAAAAAAAAAAAAAAAACTGAACAAATGTGAAATATTATTACAATTTAAAATAATGCTTTCTATTTAATTTTATTTTACAATGTAATTTTTTCTTGGCTACTGCAAAATATTATTACAATTTAAAATAACTGTTTTCTATCTTAATACATTTAAAAACGTAATGTATTCCTGTGATGTCAAAGCCATCACTGTCTCAGTGTCACATCATCATTCAGAAATCATTTTAATATGTCTGACTTTGAGCTCACGAAACACTTTGTATTAATATCAGTGTTGACAGTTGTGCCAGTTTTATATTTTAATAGAAACCATGATACATTTATTTTTAAAATTGTAGATGTCTACTATCAATTTTAATCAATTTTATGCACTCTTTTTAAATAAAAGTATTAATTTCTTTTAAAAACAATATTACGGAGGCAAAATAATTTAACAAATAACTTGGTTAAATGAATGTTAAATTTAAAACATACATTTCCATTTAATCTGTGAGGAAAACGTTAGTACATCTATACCAGACATTCATCACTAAAAACTAAAATGACTAATATTTTAGTAAAATGCAAATTAGTAGAGCATCATTGAAGAGGAAGGTCTCACCTTATATTTACCTTATTCTTTAACATGGAAGTAAGCCTATGGGTGAGACTTCCGGTTCATTAGCCACTATAAGGAAATAAGGCGAAGATTAACAACATGCAGCGCAGCACTACAAACCAGCATGCTTATAATTAAGATACTACATTAAAATAACATGGTAAGACACATCAATTTGCAATATCAAGCACCAAAACAAGCTGTTTTGTACAGCTAAAAATAGCTGGACGTGGATAAAACCAGAAGCTAGACCCATAAAATTTACAAATGGTCGTGCCCACTCTTACGGAAGGAAAAAGGTGGATATACCTCAATTAACTGATCTGGTCATTTTTATTTGTTAAATTATGTAGCCTTCACCTATCAATCCTGTCCAAATTCACTTTTAGCATCCGTATAGCCAACGACAAAACATTTTATGGGTGTACTTACTTTTTCACAGCACTCTCCATTGCAAGTCAATCAAAATGTATGACTAGTCAAAGTTGTATGTTAGATATTGAAAAAGAACAGTTTTTACTATTAAAATTTCAAAAATGCTTGGAACATCGATTATTAAATGTTAAAATGGCTTGCCATACTATAACAGTCATGTATTCTGACAGGAGGCACTTCCGCTGCAAGCTGATTGGTCCTCTCACGGTGACATCACATTGATGATGCTTTGTGGGGCCGCCTAGAGATTTAATTACGGATCTGTGTTCGCGCATTACATTATACGAGCCGTTTTTCCTCACTGTTACCCTTATTTTATTGATTTAAATGTGTCTGTTTTTTCCGTTTGCTAAGAACAAAAATCTTTATCTATGGAATAAAACCCGCTCTCGAGTCGTCTGACATCGGACCCGCTCGTTGATTCTAAAGCCAGTGTTTTTGTTAGTGAGCGATCCTGGGACGCGCGCTCGGTCTGTCGGCATGTTCGGATACCCGACTGCAGGATTATAACCACCGGAAAACAGCACCGCAGTCAATAAAGTAAGTGACTGAAATATTAAGGCATAAAAAGAAGACGAGATTATGATATGTCATAGGTTGAGCATATATGCAGCACCTGTAGCAGCGCTTCACAGCTGAACAAAAAACATCTTAAGCCACGCTAAAATGGTTTGCTGGTGGTTAAAAATGGTCTCCCAACCTAGTCTAACCAGCTAAAAAGTCTAGAACCAGTAAAAAAGACCAGCCTAACCATCTTAAACCATCATTAAAAAAGAAATATATAAAACAACTGAGCAATAATACAATTTTTATATAATGTATATATAAATATGTATATTCTCCTTTCCTCACTCTATCATTTTCTGTAGTTTGTGAGAGCTCAAAACAATGATGGACCATTTGGCAACTACTAGTGGCACCCAGGGGCCCGTCATGTGTGAATCCTCTTATCCTCCATGTAAAATGGCCCGTATAGAGAATTCAAGAGATCTACCTGTACCTGGAGTCACTCCTGTGAGCCTGACCTCCAAACAAACATCATTACACACTAACAGGAGGAAAGGTATGTTATGATGGGCATAAACACAGATATTGGACTGTGTCTGTTCGTAAGATGTCTGAGTGATCATATTCTCCTTTTTTACAGGCAGTCTGCTTCCCGTGTTCTGTATGGTGGAGCAGAGTGACGTCCCACCCTCAGAGAGGAAGAGGTCGGAGCATGCAGAATTTGTGCTGTTGAAGAAAGACCTGCTGTTCAGCCAGATTACAGAGGCTGCACTGCAAGAGCTGGGATACACACACACCGCAGCGGCTCTGGCTACAGGTACACACACACAAATGAATAATTCACATGCAATTCAAATAAAATATGTAAGCCTGAAAGATGGGGATGGGAATGGGGCTGTTATTTATTTATTTTTTTTTAGCTCCAGTCCACACCATCACAGCCTGCATATATATTTTCAAATAAATGCATCACATACTGTAAACCACGTTCAAAAATTTGAGGATTTTTTTTAATGTAAGTCTCATATACTCACCAAGGCTACATTGATTAAAACATAGTTCAAACAGTAATACTGAAATATTAAAATAATTTTAAATAACGGTTTTCTATTTTAATATATTTTAAATGTAATTTACTCCTGTGATGGCAAAACTGCATTTTAATTTGCTGATTTCTTATTATCATCAATGCTGAAAACTGCTTAATATTTTTGTGGAAACCGTAAATAATTTTCCCAGGATTCTGTGATGAATAGTTAAAAAAAAACATTATAAATTAAATTTGTAATTACTTTAGCACATATTTTCTGAATTAAACTGTAAAAAAAACTTTTAAGCTGCAGAGTACATTTAATACAAACTATTTCCAGTAATTATATCTAATTAATATCAATTTTAACTGTTTGATTTGTTTAAATAGCTATTTAAACATTGAAAAACCTGCACAATCAAATGACACAATAATTAAAAACACATTGCAAAAATGTTTAGATGGTTGAATCTTAAGTTAAGCTGTACCCTAATGTTTTTTTAACATAGCACATATCTCTCATATGGAAAAATGTTCATTTTTAATGTTAATGTTATAAATATGATAAATAATTTGTTTATTCAATACAATAATTAATTAATTAAAAAAACATTGCAAGACAAAGACACATTGAAAGAAAACTGCAGAAATCTGATCCCAGGCAAAAAACGTGCACTTCCACTAATTTTGTATTTAATATACTAAATATTATTTTTTAGTACTTCTTAAGATAATCGCAAGAACATCTAAGTGTACTTAAATTTTTGGGACACCATGAATATGAACTAAAATTTGCTTTTAACATTCTCTCTCTGTATTAAAAATGTATTTAGTTACCACTTGTAGTACCACTAGTGTATGAAAGATGGGTTCAAGTGTACTATAAGTGGTAACTAAATACGTTTTTTAATACAGAGATAGTATGTTAAAATTATGTCCCACATAATGGAAGTGCTCTAGTTTCTCACCTTGGGACACAAGGGAATGTGAACTTGGTCAAGATCACGAAGCTAATAAAGTTGTTAGAAGGAAAAAAAAACAACAACTCCAGGATGCAGAGAAACAAAGAGCGTCAGGAACTATATAAGGATCATATATAATGGTCATATTGTAATAAATATTAATTTCTGCATTAGGTCAGGTTCAAGTTGGCCACTGGAACCCTGTGTCCCTGTCCACTGTGACAGACACCTCCGACGCAACAGTAGGAGACATGCTTCAAGATCTTTACCATGTTATCACCTTAAGAATAAAGCTACACAGGTACAAGCTACACACACACATGTACTTTTAGCATCACGTCTCTCTCTGGGTTTTAGCAAACAGGCTTTATCAGAATGATGAACTGCAGTCTGAGAATTATGATTTATGATTAAGGATAATTTTTCAGGTAATTTAGTATTAAAACTAATTTCAAAATTATTAAAAGTTATTATAGTTATTAAAGTTTTGAGGATAAACACTTAATAATATAGCTATTTGTGAAGTAATAATTATTTGTGATTAATGTCCTACAGTGTAATTAATTATTGCAGTACACTGTTTTTCTCACTGACTCAGACTTGTTCTCTCACTCTCTTAGTGTTTCTAAATTAGAGGACTTGCCTGCTGAGCAGTGGACTCATTCTACCGTCAGAAATGCCCTGAAGGAGCTGCTGAAAGAGATGAATCAGAGCACACTGGCTAAAGAGTGTCCATTATCTCAGGTACACACTCACCAAAAAACTTTAAAACGCAACTTCACACTGTAAATACACTATTTTTGCAAGGCGCCATCCATATAACTTTGAACACAATTTTTATCAACCACAGCTTAATTGCAAGTAGCTATAGAATAAAATAGGGTTAATTGTCTCATATCTCAGCAGAACTATGATCGAAGAAGTGCTCTCCATTGAAGAATACACCCTACTATTAAGATCCATCCCTAGTTTGAGAACCAGCTATTAAATCTATTTAGCAAGGAGACAAAAATCTTTAGCACATCCTTTCTGGACATTTAGTCGGTTCCTAGGCGCACCTCAAGACTTAATTTAGTATGCTCTGTCTGTTAATTACTGAATTCCTGATACGGTCACATGAGAAGGAAATGAGAGGCGAAATCACATTTTTTCCTGCACATAAACACATGTATTGTTTTTTTTAAAGAGCATGATTTCATCAGTGGTGAATGGCACATACTACGCCAGCATCTCTGCTGCGAGATGTCAGGAGTTCGGCCAGTGGTACAAACACTACAAGAGGGCAAAATCTATGATGGGTGAGTAGCAACCGACTATGTGTCATTCAAGAATAGCTCATATATTAACACATTTATAGTGTTCTTTAAGTAGTCATTTTGTATTTTGGTAACACTTTACAGTAAATTCATTAACAATTAGTAATACTGTAGGTATCATAAACAAACAAAAAACAATAAATTTACAGCATTTATCAGTTTAGGTTCATTTTAGATATACTAACACACTTTCAACATTTCAAGCTGTTATCTTAAGATTAAATGTATTATGAACCAACATGAATTAATATAATAGCATACTTATAAGCAACCTTGTAAATAATAAATGCTGTAATAAATGGTTGTTCATTGTTAGTTCATGATATGTAATGTAATATCCTATTTTAATAAAAAGATTAAGTAAACTACACTACTGTTCAAAAGTTTGCAGTCTTTTTGACAGAAGTCTCTTATGCTCACTAAGGCTGCATTTATTTGATCAAAAATACTGTAAAATCAGTAATACTGTGAAATATTAGTACAATTTAAAACAGTTTTTTGTTTTAATAGTTTTAAAATGTAGTTTATTTCTGTGGTGGCAAAACCATCATTCTTCAGAAATAATAAAAATTTGCTTAAGATCACATGCTCAAGAAACATTTCTAATTATTATAGTTGGAAACTAGTGCTGCTCAGTATTTTTGTGGAAACTTTTACTTTGTTTTTACTATTGTGAGATATAAACTTGCAATTGTGAGTTATAAAGTCAGACTTGCAAGATATAAACTTGCAGTTGCGAGAAAAAAAGTTAAAATTGCAAGATCTAAACTTGTAATCTGACTTGTTTTCTCAGAATTGTGTGATATAATCAATTGCAAGAAATAAAGTCAGAACCGCACAATTCGGACTCTTTTCTCAGAACTGCGCAATTGTGAGTTATGATGTTAGAATTGTGAGATATAAACTCGCGATTCTGAGAACATATCAGTATTTACTTTCTCCCTCAGAATTACACTTTATAACTCGGAATTAAGAAAAAAGTCAGAAGTCAATAGCCTCACGGTACTCTACACGATCCTGTACAAATAAACGCATAAAAAGCCCATAAATCTTTAAAAAAAGAATTGTGAGATATAAGCTTGCAGTTGAGAAAAAAAGTCAGAATTGCAAGATATAAACTTGCAAAGACTTTTTTTTCCTCAGAATTGCGAAATATAAACTCGCAATTGCGAGAAAAAAAGTCACTCGCAATTCCGACTTTATTTATCGCAATTGTGAGCATATATCACGCAATTCTGAGAAAAAAATCAGAATTGTGATATATCTCGCAATTTTGATTTTATAATTGCGAGTTAGTATCACGCAATTCTGATAAAAAAAAAAATCTGAATTGTGAGATATAAACTTGCAATTGCGAGGAAAAAGTCACTCGCAATTCTGAATCTTCATTTGTTTATTCAGTGGCAGAAACGGGCTTCCATACTGTACAGATACTGTATATACAGCGTATACTAAAAATAAGATGATTTTGGTTGTAAATTTTAAAAGGACTCCAGTGATTTAATATGAATATTGAGCTACTAAAGGTTTTTATCTCCCCTCAGGTGACATGAACAGGCACTGCAGCCAACCCTCATCCTCAAGCCAGCCCACCATGTTCCAGCAACCAATGGAAGGTAGTGGGACGGAGTCACGTGGTATTGTCCAGATGCAGGCTGGAATGCCTGGTCTGGTGATGGCTCAGCTCCTTTCACAGCAGCATGCCATGTCTCAGCTTCTCACACACGCTCACACACACTCACACGGCCCTCATCCTGCGCCACTAAGGACTCCTCCGAAATGCAATGTTTCCCCACCCACAGTAGCTCAATGTCCCTCACCTGTCACAGATGTGTCACCTGAAATTTACCACTGGGTGCGTGAGGAACTAAAGAGGGCAGGGGTTTCCCAAGCGGTGTTTGCACGAGTGGCAATCAACAGGACTCAGGTAACATGGTCGAATTTTATGTAACAGACTTTTTAGTCATATGTACATATCACTGAAATGTAGCATATTAAAGTGTCTGTCTGTGATATTATTTAACAGGGCCTGTTGTCGGAGATCTTGCGCAAGGAAGAGGACCCACGGTGTGCATCTCAGTCTCTTTTAGTTAACCTTAGGGCCATGCAGAGCTTTCTGCAACTGCCACAAAGCCAGAGAGACTCGATATATCTGGAGGAAAGAGAGCGGAACCTTAACTCTACCTACAACACCAATACAAGCTCACCTCTGCCCATTCAGGTTCACCATCACTCAAAATTAATTATGAACCTGAGATGCAAATTACCATCTGTTATAGTAAACTCATAATGATAAATACATTAATAATAATGATATTAAGCAGTCATTTGTTAATGTCTACAAAAGTGTAAAAATGAAAAAAATCTCTCTCACTACAGGCAAAACTTTCACCGGTTTCCAAGGACATTGTAGTGAAAGTGGAATGCGACGATTCTGGAATAAACTACGGCATCTATGATGAAATACAGCAGGAAATGAGAAGGGCAAAAGTGTCACAGGCCTTGTTTGCAAAAGTCTCTGCAGCAAAGAGTCAGGTATGTGTGTATGTGTACTAAAGGAATACATTTGTACAGATTGCACAAGAAATCTCTAATAAAAAGGGGAAAAAAGAGTTAGACCTTACAAGACAGTACATTTGTGCATTTTAAGGAACTTTCATTGCATTTGAGGTACATACATTCCATACATAATTAAATATATAATAAATATTTATATGAATGCAGCAAATGCAAAGACTAATAGAGATGTGCAGTATATACTGTACCTAGAATGCATATAATATAGTAATTATGAAAATAATTAGTATTAATCCACTGCAAGTTTTATGAGAAAATACTGTATGCACAGTAGGATCCAAAAGTCTAAAACACTAGTGGAATGGTGGATTTTTTGGTTTTTTATTTTATTTTAATTTTTTGCAGTTTACCAATTAAAAATGTTATTATCAGCATAACAATTTGAGGGTTTTTTTTTTACTTTTTTTTTTTAACAAACATACAGTAAAACAAAATGTTGCATATTTAAATGCAATAAATATTTATAGAAATGCAGGGAGCACAAGCACTAATAGAAATGTATATACCTTGAATGCATATAATATAGTTATTATGAAAATGATTAGAAATGATCCACGCCCAGTTTTATGAGACAACATGTAGGGTCCATAAATCTAAAACACTAGTGGATTTTTTTTTTTTTTTTTTTTTTTTTTGGCATTTTATCAATTAAAAATTGGATTATCAGCATAACAATTTGAGCTTTTTCCTTACATTTTTTTAAAAAACAAAAACACTGTAAAAAAAAGTTATTTTGTGAAATATTATTACATTTTATTATTATTAAAATAATGGTTTTCTCTTTTAATATATTTGGTAAACACTTGTACAAAATAAATTACATTTAAATATACATTCCATGCATATTTAAATGCCAAAAATATTTATATAAATGCAAGGACTAATTGAAATGTATATACCTTGAATGCATAAAATATAGTTATTATGAATTGTGGAAATGATTTTTTTATTTTTTTTTTTGCATTTTTTTTTTTATTTAGATTATAAGCATGACAATTAGAGAGTTTTTTTCTTATATTAAAAAAATAAAGTAAAAACATTTATTTTGTGAAATATTATTGCAATTTAAAAAAACTTAACTGTTTTCTATTTTAATAACTGTTCTCCGGTATATTTGTGAGATGCTCTTATCCAATGGAACTTATGTTTTTCCATGACAAATTAAATAATCAGCATAACAATTTTAAAATCTTACATTTTGAACAAAGGTATCCACATGGTTAATGTCACAAATTTGCTTATTTGTCTAGTGACCTAGAAATACTGCAGAATTGTAAATATTTCTTGAAGATTAAATATTTATCTCCTACATATAAATATTTATTATATATTTAAATATTTATGTCATGGAGAGCATAAATTAAATATTTCTTATTCATTTTACATCATAACATTTCCAAATAGTCAAAAATCCTAAAACATTACATTAATGGCTAGGTTTAAATTAGATTTCGAAACAAATTTTTAACATTACCTCAGATGTTTGAACCCTGCTGTATTTGTGTCTGTGTTTTAGGGCTGGCTGTGTGAGCTCCTGCGCTGGAAGGAGGAGCCATCGCCTCAGAATCGTACACTGTGGGAAAATCTGTCTCTGATTCGCCAGTTCCTAAATCTCAGCCAATCAGAGCGAGATGTTATATATGACCAAGAGAGCAATACTGGGCAGACGTTCTACTCAGAAAAACACACAAGACCACTGACTGAACAACTACAAGTGAGCTAATACAGGCCCTAATATATAAATGCAACCATTAAAATGTGTTTTATTTACCTCATATATATTTATTTTTCTAAAGGTGATGCCACAGCATGTACTGCCTCTAAAGCAGCACCAACAACTGCATAAAATTCCACCTCAGCATCATCAACCCTTTCTCCCGCATCATCTCATCGCCGGATGTCCCAAAGACACTCACATGGGCCCAAATATTGGAGGCAGGTCTTTACCACCAGAAGCCCATGCAATCCTGCAGAGCTTCATTCAGGAAGTGGGACTACATCCAGACCAAGAGGCCATTCATACACTATCTGCTCAACTGGGAGTAGCTAAAGAAGCTGTTCTCAGCTTTTTCAATGGTCACAACTGGCTTCGACAGGAAGAACAGGACAGCGGAGGAGAAAGAGAGATTGAGGAAGGGGAAGACGATTACATGGAGGCAGAGGAGGAATGCAGGGATACAATGGAAAACGACGAGGAGACGCATGCAAACATGATGACAGGGAAACAAGATAGTGTGGTGGAGCAGAATGCAGCCACACAAACTCGCTTTATCATTACTATTAAAAAAGAGGAGGGGCTTCCATGTAAGGAGGAGCGTGATAGCCCCGCCTACTGCCAATTCATAAACTCCTAAAAAATACATACACTACCGTTCAAAAGTTTGGGGTCATTTTGTTTGAATGAAATTTAATATTTAAAATCAGGAAGGATGCATTCAACTGATCAAAAGTGACAGTAAAGACATTTATTATATGACAAAAGAATTTATTCATTTCAGTGTACTGAAAAATAATGTGCCATGGATTCCACAAAAGTATTAAGCAGCACAACTGTTATTTATTTTTTTTATTTATGTACTTTTTGTTAGAATCATATTAGAATGATTTCTGAAGGATCATGTGACACTGGAGTATTAAAAAAGCTATAGAAATTAGAAAAGTTATTTTTATTTTAAGTTGTAATGATATTTCACAGTTTTACTGTTTTTACTGTATTTTTGATCAAATAAATACAGCCTGAGTGAGCATAGGAAACTTCAAAAAATATATATAAAAAATACAAATCATACCAACCTTAAACTTTTGAACGGTAGTGTATTAAATCCTATTTAAACAAACAGCAATGAATACTGGTTGATTTGACAGTTTCATGTAGCATATTTACAGTTGTGCCTTCATGCACAAGGTGTTTTACTAAAACCTCATACTTTGGATGGACTTGAAGATTTCGCAAAGGAAATGCCACGGAAAGCATTCATTAAACATCAATGTTCTAATTTCTAAAACAATGTTTTATTAATATTAGGGGTGTAAAACTGCTCATGTTTGACAATGAAAACTAAATGGAGTGATTATAATTAAGTCATCATTTAAGGAAGAATCGCTAATTTAAATTGTTGTTAGAGCAAATATTTACGCCCCTAAATTAATATGATTTGCATTTTTATAGTAGTATTATTTATTGTTTACCTCTCGTTTTCTGCGCAAATCCTCAACTGAATCTTTGCAGGTGGCAGGCAACGTCAGTCAGTGTTAACGGTGGCATATTCAGCTAGAAAGTGTTGTCTTTTACAAGAACTGTTGCCAGAGACCCTGAAACCGTGATGTATTATATGTTGGAAGCAAACAGCACATTACTGTATTATTGTCAATAGAGCAAAACACAATAGAAACAGCACTTTGAATTACAGTGAATAGTTCTCTCTCTCTAATGAATTACAATAAATCTGTACTGTTTGTTATTGTTCATTATATTTAAAGCTATTTATTCAAAAACTAAAAGATGACCTTGTTAACTGATATTATTACTTCCATTTTCTCTACATATTCACTACTGTTTAAAAGCTTGGGATCAGTATGATTTTGAATGTTTTAAGACTTTTTTCTTCATTAAGACTGTGTTTATTTGATTAAAAATACAGAAAAAAACAGTAATATTGTGAAATATTACTGCAATTTAAAACAGTGGTTTTCTATTTTAATATTCTTAAAAATAGAATTTAGTCCTGTGATGCAAAGCTGGGTCAGCATCATTACTCCAGTCTTTAGTGTCACATGATTCTTCAGAAATCATTCTAATATGCAAGTTTATTATCAATGTTGGAAACAGTTGTGCTGCACAATTTTATTTATTTATTTTTGGAATCTAATGGAAGTCTTTTGTAACAATATACATTACACTTCAAAGTTTGGGGTCGGTACATTTCTTTCTTTCTTTCTTTCTTTCTTTCTTTGAAAGAAATTAATACTTTTGTTCAGCAAGGATGTGTTAAATTGATAAAACGTGATAGTAAAGACTTATATTGTTTAAAAAAAGTATATTTTAAATAAATGCTGTTCTTTGTACCTTTTTATTCATCAAAAAAATTCTGAAGAAAGTATCACAGGTTCAAAAAAAAAAAAAAAAGATTAAGCAGCACAACTGTTTCCAACATTAATAATAAATGAGCACATCAGAATGATTTCTGAAGGATTGAGTGACATTGAAGACTGGAGTAATGGCTAATGAAAATTTAGCTTTGCATCACAGAAATAAAATATATTTTAAAGTATATTAAAATAGAAACAATATTTCATAATAATACTTTTTTCTGTTTTTGGTTTTTTTTGGGGGACAGGGGGAGGGGCTTTTTCCATTTTTCTTTGACAGGACCGTGGAGATGACAGGAAGTGAGTGGGAGAGAGATGGGGGTGGGATCGGGAAAGGTCCAAGAGGAGGGACTCAAACCCGGGACACCCAAGGCGCAAATCCGCCATATGTTGGCGCACTGCCCACAAGGCTATTGGCGCCGATTTTTCTGTATTTTTGATCCATTTTGAATAAATGGAAATTTGATGAGCATAGGAGAGTTCTTTCAAAAAAAACATTAGAAATGTTACTGATTCCAAACCTTTGCACAGCAGTGTATATCACTGTATATGGGGTCAACAGTGTCAGATACAAAAAAAATGTCAAATATTTAATATTAATATTAACAAAACAAGCATTTGCCGGGAATTAATGAACTGAGACTACAGGATGGTTTCAAACTGAAATTCACCTGATTGTGTCAATCAGAAAATCTTTTTCCAATTTGTTCTAATAGATACTAACACAATCTACTTAAAATGAGGTAAAATATCTAAAAATCCCACTGACAATAAATGTTTTCATAAAGGTCTGACGATGCTGACAAAGAGTACAGTGAAATGATAATGTTAAAATTTAGAAGAATATTTTACAAAGAAAATCCTTCTTCTGCTATTAAGGTGTAGCTTTCTTGAGTTAATAGATATTTTATTATATATGATTTATAGTCTGAGAACAGGTGCTTGAGATAATTAAATGAAATGGTACATGTGTGTTACAAAGATATTTAGCAAACTGATTCATCAGACTAATTTCTATCTACTATTTCAAAAACTAATGGCAGGTAAAGTGTGACATGTACAGTACTTTGCCAGTTTCGAAATTCACAGTTTATATGAGGTATATGGTGTCATATTAAGAAATATTTCTCTTTAATCCACCTAGAGCTCTTGTATTAGATGAGTTATTTCTAATGTTCCATACAATAAGGATAAAACATCGCGGGCGTTTCAAACCTGTGATATTAGAAGTGGCGCTCCGGCTTCCCGTGCGGAGTCACGTGTCTGATCAGCTGTTCTGCGGCACATCCGCCTGACTCGCGCTAGAGTGTTTACATGCAGACTGCACGGGGCAGAATGGGCAGACCCGCGTGAAGCATTGCAGGTAAAAATTCAACTGAATTCCCTTTACCGCATTGAAACCGTCGTTTGCGATAGTCGGAGTGCTTGTCAAAACGGAATGGAGCGACATTAAGAGAGTGAAATGTTGTGCAATGATTCATATCGGAAGTGTGGAGCTGCCAGCCCCGTAAGGCCTTTAGACTAAACACCTCCATCAATAAATCCAACTTTATTAACCGCTTTTAATCCGTTTTCTGATGTAACCCCAAACAGTAGGCGTCGGGGGCATGCATATGAGAAAAAACTGTCATTTTGAAATTTGCTTTTGATATGTAGGCTGGAGAAATGCCTGTAAGTTTCAAACTGTATTTCAGTGGTTATACAGTTGATGTCTGTCCAATATTATGACATCAATGTCCTATTTTTATTTTCACTTAGAGATT
This sequence comes from Labeo calbasu, assembly GCA_019740295.1. Taxonomy (NCBI): domain Eukaryota; kingdom Metazoa; phylum Chordata; class Actinopteri; order Cypriniformes; family Cyprinidae; genus Labeo; species Labeo calbasu. The sequence continues at coordinate 42,295 of JAHKKF010536583.1, read as the reverse complement.
CTTAAATCTTCATTCTCATATTTGAAAGCTGTATGGTATGCACAGAGTGAAACACATTCTTCCTAAAATTCAGAATAATGTGTGACTGATATTGGTTTCAATGGTTTATTCTTAAGTTTTTATGTTTGGTCTCAGATAGGTGGGTACAGCTTTGCTGATTTCTGAATAATTATAACTTGTAACCAATATGATGGTTGATATTATAATTTTATACTGTAATGTCTGTTCTAACAAATCTGATGCATCAAAACTTTGTAACTTATAATAGAGAACATAGATAAAAATGTTTTCAAAGTCCTGATATTAAGCATTTATATTATCTGTTTTCAATATTTGACCATTCAAATGCTGATCATTTAAACTGAAATTTTATAAATGTATACACTACCAGTCAAAAGATTTTTAATGTTTTTTAAAGGTCTCTTCTGCTCACCAAGCCTGCATTTATTTCATCCAAAGTACATCAAAAAACTAAAAAAAAGTTTAAAAAATAATAAATGTTTTCTATCTGAATGTATTTTGAAATGTAATTTATTCTTGTGATTTTTGAAGCTGATTTTTTAACATCATTACTCCAGTCACATGATCCTTCAATATTCTGATTTGCTGCTCAAAAACATTTATTATTATTATGTTGAAAACAGCTGAGTAGAATTTTTCAGGTTTCTTTAATAATTAGAAAATTCAGAAGAACTTTAGTAACATTATAAATGTCTTTATCATCACTTTCGATCAATTTAAAGCATCCTTGCTAAATAAAAGTATTCATTTCTATCATTTCTTTCAAAAAAAACAATAACAATAAACATAACTCCAAGCTTTTAAATGGTATAGTGTGTTACAAAAGCTTTTTATTTCAGATAAATGAAATATTCATCAAAGAATAATGAAAAAAATGTACTCAACTGTTTTTAATAATAATAATAATAAATGTTTCTTGAACATCAAATGAGCATATTAGAATGATTTCTGAAGGATCATGTGACACCGAAGACTAGAGTAATAAAGCTGAAAATTTAGCTTTGATCACAGGAATAAATTACATTTTAAAATATTTTCAAGTAGAAAGCAGTTATTTTAAATAGTAAAAATATTTCAGAATTGTACTGTTTTTGCTGTGCTTTGGATCAAATAAATGCGGGCTTGGTGAGCAGAAGAAACATTAAAAATCTTACTGTTCAAAAACTTTTGACTGGCAGTGTGTATTTTTTTTTAAATATAATATTGAAATAAAGCTATTTAACAGTTTAAAGTTATTTAACTAAAATGGCAAACTGACCACCTGCATTTTTGTGACGCCCTTTCTGAGAATCCATTGAGGATTTGATATTTCACGATTCCTCTTTCTGTAATATTTTCAGAGTTTTCTATGCAACATTCTAGCATATTACTGAAGTAGGACAGCATGATCTTTGGAGGACTATATGATTCTCTTTGGACCTGAGGGCACATAGTCTGAACAACAGAAAAGACTTACCATGGCATCACAAGACCAGCTTGCTGCCCGTTTTCACACTTGCATGCACACACACACACACACACACACTTGGTGACGTTTCAGTTAAACGCCTGTCATGCTGCACTAATGCATGCATGCAAATCATGTCAGATTACAATTATCTCACAGCCTTTGGTTAATTCATGTTTGAAGAAACATGTACTCTTAGTCCTGTAATCTTGTAGAACACCTTGTGAATACATTACAGAACATGTGCACATTCTTTTCTTTATTTATTACTGCTCTAACATTATGACCAAGCATATTTCTGCACTAATGACAACATGGTGTTTTTGAGTTCACCCAGTAGCTTGTAGAATTCCTACAAGCTACTGTCATGTGATTGGTGCAGGAACTCTGTTCTGTAATTGGCTGACGAAGTGAAGGCATGTGAGTGTGTTTAAACAGGTTTAGGCCTGGTCTGCTTCTGTAACCCTCATTATTGGTGTGTGCTGCACCCAAAGGCGTTTTGATGTAATGAGCTGGGGTTTGTCTCACGAAACTCCTTAAATGTCTGGTAGATTATTTTAATGTACAAAATACCGTTCAAGTTTAATTTTAATTTACCAGGCTAAAGTAACTTCCCTTCAGCGTTTCTATTTATGCAAATTACTTTTTTTCCTAGTTACGGTTATTTTAGTGAGATGGGTTTGTTTCGTTCCTTCATTTTGGTTTAGCACAGGTTTCTCACAGTAGTTTTTTTTCAGTTCCTTATTTCTTTATCTCGATACACATGCAGTAAATAAGGATTGCATAGTCTTTTTCAGTCCTGATTATTAAAATGCAGACAATGCCTTGTTAATCTTAACTAAATTAAAAATATACACAAAATTTCAATTCTAATCAAGCTTTTCTCCTTGATTCAAGCACATACAAACCCACATATACAAGCAAAGGAACTTTTGCCCTGCATCTGAATCAATTTCTCCCACCAGTTATTTGAAGCAGTGATAAATATTTATGCATGTTATGTGTGTGTGTGTACGTGCGCTTGCGCATATGTGAATAGCTAATGAAATATGCAAGGATTCATTTGTGGATTGATTGCATCAGTGCTGCCTTTAGCCTGCAGCTGTGCCAGTAAATGCAGTAGTTGCAATGTTAGAAACAAACTGAACATTAAAGCGATAGTTTCACGCTACACCAACCAAACATCTAATTACAGAGAGCTATTTTTATTTCTCTTTTTACTTGTTTCACGGTCACCTAATAATCTTTTTGGTGAATGTCTTTGTAGAATTCCTTTGTGTGAGGCGTCTTGCAGGTCCAGTTCATTATTATTGTTGTGTTTAGCATATTTTAATTACTATTCATGTGTCTGCCTTGGCTTAATCATTCCTCTAGTTGTCCCTGAGGCTTTATGCTAATTTCCTGCACTGTACTTCACTGCAGAGGATCCTGGGATTTCCCACTGTACCAGAGCTAATGCATAAATCTAATTGAGCTGGGCCAAGGAGGTCTATAATACAGAAAGCTATCTGTTAGCTTATGCAATTTGAAATCTGCCACTTATGATTTATTAACATTTTTATTTTGGCAGAAAACAAACTTTTGCATGACTGTCAGTGGAGAGGGATGATATTATTATTATTAATAATAATAATATAATTTTATATTATTATATAATTATTTATTATTTAATTTTTAGTTGCTTATTTAATAAAATTAATAACATTTTTATATTATAAATATTATTTAATCATTACTTTTTGATTATATTTTATTTGATTTATTGATTAAAAAAAAATAATAATAATAATACAGTTGTTCTTATTTATTTATATGATTAAATAATAACTTATTGATTTGATTATTTTATTTTGTTTCTTTCTACCATCCCACCCCCACAGTGGCAATATCCAAGGCAGCTTTTCTTCATATATAAGCTAATATACCACAATTATATATAATGCATGAGTTGCACAGGCTGTCTTTTGGTGTACTGAGATGTTAGATCAGTGTTTATTAGTTCATCTGCATAATTGATAAAGGTCGTTTGCTGGAGGTTGTGTGTGTGTTCAGAACCAAATGCAGCCTTATTAAAAACAGAATGGATTTAGGTTTAAAAATAGAAGGGAAAAAAAATCCAGACAAGCCTGTTTTTCCACTTTTTAAAGGCTAATGCTGTCACATCAGAGCTGTCTGGCTCTGAATTGTCGGAGCTTGGATATTTTTGGTTTATAAATGTCTGGGAATCACTTCCAACTGGCGCTTGGCACCGCCAGTGTGTTTGCTCACGCGCCTTCAGCGCTGCAGAACAATTGTACCACGTATACAACAGATCAAATGAGCGCTGTTTGTTTGCCTCTTTGTTTTCTTGTTTGAGTCAAGACTGTGTTTTAATTCACTGCACATCTGTCAGATGTTAGCATGGCTGGTTATTCTAGTAAATGAATACAAGTGTTGCTGGTGTAATGATCCTGAGGTGATGGTGCAGTCGTACACACAATCCAATTAAACATTATTTAAAGAACTGAGTTGCTGGCACTTTTCTTTCATGTTGCTGTCATAAATTTAGAAACATTCTGGCTGTGAAATACATTCACATTCTGTGCCAGAATTAGCAGCTAAACTTGGATTTAATTACAATTTGCTTTCGGCTAAAATGAAACAATGTAATTAATCCAAACAAACAGAATCTGTTTGCTGCCTGTATACCAAGCAGACATGATAAAAGCTGCTGTGTATCTGACATATTGATTTGAGTTCTGTCCCAACCAGTCCTGAAAAGTTGATGATGAAGACATTTTGTCATTTCTGCCTTTTTTTGGATTTTCATCGCACTGTTCTACATTTGTTTGTTTTCAATGTTAAAGGGATAGTTCACCCAGTAATAAAAATTGTGTTATCATTTGCGCATCCTCATGTCATTGCAAACATCTATGCATGTCCTATTTCTGTGGAATGTAAAATAAGATATTTTGAGTAATGTTGGTAAGCAAACAGTTTCTGGTTCCATTTTATGTAGTATGTAGAGATGTGAAAATGCAAACAGTTTACTCATGATGCTGCATTAAAGGAGAAGTTCACTTCCAGAACTAAAATGTACAGATAATGTACTCACCCCCTTGTCATCCAAGATGTTGATGTCTTTCTTTCTTCTGCCGTAAAGAAATTGTTTCTTAAGGAAAACATTTTAGGAATGTTCTCCATATAGTGTACTTCTATGTGAGTTTGAACTTACAAAATGTAGTTTAAATGCAGCTTCAAAGGGTTCTAAATGATCCCATCCGAGAAAGAAGGGTCTTACCTAGTGAAACGATCGTTTATTTTCTAAAAACATTTACAACTTGTTTACTGTTTATCCTCAAATGCTCATCTTGTCTAGCTCTGCGACATGTATGCGCAGAAGTACGTCGGAAAATGTCTGAAGATGATCTTCCGACGTACTTCTCCAGCGATGTAGGATGATTTTGAAGTTGGAGGGAAAATGTTTTTCGACCTACCCTAACTGTATTGAGCCAGAATACACAGAGTGCGCATGCACGTCACAGTTTTTTTGGAAAATAACCCGTCGTTTGCTAGATAAGACCCTTCTTCCTCGGCTGGGATCGTTTAGAGCCCTTTGAAGCTGCATTTTGGAAGTTCAAACTCGCGGGCACCATAAAAGTACACTATATGGAGAACATTCCTGAAATGTTTTCCTCAAGAAACATAATTTCTTTACAACTGAAGAACAAAAGTCATGAACGTTTTGGATGACAAGGGGGTGAGTAAATTGTCTGTAAATTTTTGTTCTTGAAGTGAACTTCTCCTTTAAGATCTACATATCTGTGGGACCGAATCATTATGGGCCTTTAAAATGAAGATACCAAAAGGAAAGTTTAAGATCCAGAATCTAAAAGGCTATTAAGATATCTTTAATATTTCTTGAGTTACAGGTATGCAAACTTGAGGTAAAAAACACGAAAAGTGCTTTTTGCCATTTTTGAACTGTCACCGTTAGCATATAATGAAACACAAATTGCTAATGTCAACAGATTTTACTTACAAACCTACCAATCTCTGTAAAAATGACTTAAAGATGCACCAGCTTTCTAAAGTCATTTTTACACCCCTCTAATTTGGCTCCAAATCTCAGGTGAAACATCATTTTGACCCTCCTCTACAAAATTGTGGATTATTCAGTAAATATACATCTGTGACATTTAATATTTTGGCTTTCATCACTATATATGTTTGCCTTTTTACAGAAAAAATACTAAGAAAATCACAAATTTGAGCCAAGGACCTCTGGTTGAGTTGACACAGAATGACCCAGAAGTAAATGGAACTTGAAAGAGTTTAGTCATAAATATTCTTCAAAATACATTCTTTTATGTCCCACAGAAGACAGAAAGTCATACAGTTTGAAATGATATGAGGGGAGTAATTGATGACAGAATTGTAATTTTTGAGTAGACTATACCTTTAACATACTTCATGCTATCCAATAGTTTAATATGCCAAGTCAACGATAAGTAAGCCATTAGTATTGTCAGTGTAGGCTCTGTCGGTTTATTCATTTGTTTTGCTCTGTTGTTTGGCAGATTAATGGTTAGTGGACTGTGGTCTCCACTGTGATCAGGCCTATGAGGAGAACCAGGCGAGTATAACAGTGAGTATCCACACAATACCTGTGTAGATGTAGCTCTTGTTCGGTGGTGTATGTTGATATCGCAGTCTTTAGCTCTTCCTCTGTGGTTTTGCAGGACATGCAGCATCCAAACTTCGAAACACGACACCCGCTGCAGCAGGACGAGCAGGAGACGGGTTACGACCCTCTACAGAACTACAACAAGAACAGAGACCGTAAGATGCCTAATATATCTACATTCAGATTTGAGACCTAACAATGTGAAGAACGGGACTGCATATTTTGTACTGCGTTTATTTTGATAAATATTGTGATTGTATTTTGACTATTGCTATTAACTGATATATAAAAACAAAAATATAGCTCTCATGTTCAAAATGATGCGCAAAAAGTTTAGACTTGCAAGTAAATTAGTTATATTTTCCTAAAAGCTCTTCTGCCAGTAGAAGCTCTGTAATGTTGTCCACACAGAAGCAAAGTCAGGCCCAAATGTAAACAGAGTGAAAAAGGGAACAGTTTTCATTGCACATTTCAACTGAACTTGATAGTGAATCATTAATCTTCTATTATAGTATGTTGTAACTTCTTCACTTTCATCTGGCACTCTAATTTAAAGTGAGTACTAAAACATGGCATTCTAGTTGAAAATGATCAAGGCATGTTTTCTCTAAATAAAGACAAGAATATTTAATTAATTAATTTTGAACCAACATAAATATACATAGTAGTCCCTTTGACACAGTAATACCAGTAAATTGCCGTAAAATTACCAGAACGCTTTTACCGGTAAATACAAAAATGCTGTGTAACAAAGTAACAGCGTTCCGTAAAGTACCATTCATGCATCAGTTTCAAAATGCCGGTAAATTCTGTGACCTCTTTAACCAGAAATGACCTTTAAACAGCTGCGTCTCCCAGTGTTGTGTTTGTAAACACAGAGGAGCATACGCTGTCAGTGGTTTTTGTTGATGTTTTCATTTTTGTGTCAGACATTCACATTCATACAGCTACTTTTGGCCCAGAGACATCGTACAGACCAATTATCTGTTTGTATCATGTAATCATGCGTGCATGAATATAGATTATATTGATTAGATGTCATTTTCAAAATGTTATTCACATATTACAAGAGCTTGTCACCCAGCGATAAGCACTGTTATTCAATAAAATTGACGTTAGACAGTGGAATAGTCTTACAGATCCGAAACAGGGATGACGTTTTTTTGTTTGGCGGTTCAAGTGGCAGTCTATGGAGCCATGGAATAAAAGAATAAAAAAAGGTTTGATTTTATATTTAAAAATTCTGACTTTATTTTCGCAATTCCGAGATTATATCCCACAACTCTAGAAGAAAAACAACTCGTCATTCTCTCTTTTCCCCTCGGCTCAGAGTTTATATCCCACACTTCTGGCTTTTTTCCCCTCAGAATTAACAAACTAACTCGTTTTGTTAAATCGAGTTGTAAAGTCCGATTTAGGAGATATAAACTTGCATTTGTGAGGAAAAAAAAGTCAGAATTGTGAGATGAAAAAAAAAAAGTTATGTAAAAATGTTAGTAGCAATAGGTTTACATAATATTTCATGCTGTAACTATAGGGCTGATACAATATGTCTCCTATGAACAGTATATGAATATTATGTAAACCTATTGTTTAAATCAAATTTATGCTTTAAAAGTAGAGTAATCATAGCAGTTTTCATCCATAGTGTGTCCTGCATTCCGATTTTGACATCAAAAGGCATGAAAAAATATTTGTTTCTCTTATTCCATGGATTTTACCCATTTACCTCCACTGGTTACCAGTGTTTTACTGCAACCACAATGTGCTCGCAGCTGCAAGTGACGTCATTGTGACATCTACTCAAAATTGGTCTATACTATGACTTCAAACCAACTACGCAGCACAGAGTAAAGGCGCCATCTGCGTCAGAATGTTATGATTGGCCCAGAGTAGGCGTCTTACACCAGCGCTTTCTGAACTCATATGTACTCATACCGGTAATCTTGTTCTGCGTTCACACACACCACATTACTGGTAATTTACTGGTAATGCTACAACTTCTCATACTGGTAAATTTCCAGAACAAATTAACCGGTACATGTGAAAGGGGCTAGTAATTACCATATTTTGCTTACTTACACTACTGTTTAAATGTGTACGGTATATATATATATATATATATATATTTGTTTGTTTTTTTGTGTTTTTGAAAAAGTCTCTTACGCTCACCTTTTCATCTAAAATACAGTTAAAAACAGTAAAATATTACTACAATTTAAAAGAGCTGTTTTCATTTTAATATATTTTCAAATTCTGTCACATGATCCTTCAAATATTCTATTTTTCTAATTTGGTGCTCTTTTGGATTCTTTGAATAGAAAGTTGAAAAGATCAGCATTTATTTAAAACAAATCTTTGTAAAATATAAATAAAACATTTTTATAAAATCTTTTATAACATTATAAATGTCTTTACTGTCACTTTTGATCAATTTAATGCACCCTTGCTGAATAAAAATATTAATTTCTTGAAACAAAACTCTTACCGAACCCAATCTTTTTAACAGTAGTGTATATTTACATTTTTACTAAAATATTTTAAAGTATTAAAAGTGCCAGAAAAGACTTCAGTGAAGCTAATTTGGTTTTGAATTGATTGTGTACTGTGTATATTTGTTATGTGTATATAAATGCACACACATACATCTATGTATTTTAAAAATATTTGTGTATATATATTTAGATTATATATAAATATTTTCTATGTAACTATAACAATTCTCTTAAATATATACATGCATGTGTATGTGTTTACATGTACATAATAAATATACACAGTACACACATTTTGTAAACACAGACTTTTATTTTGCATGCGATTAATCACAATTAATCATTTTGTCAGCCCTACTTGCATGGACCGTTTGAATTGATTTAGAGAAATGAATCTGAAACGTCTGAAATCTAATGCTGTTTATGTTACACTTAAATCAGAAACATTAAAAGTCACAACCCAAGGAGGGATTTTGTATTTAATCTGTAATTTCATTTTAAATTGTAATTTAAATTGTAATTTCACAATAAAATTGTCTAAAAGTGAATTCTTCTGAATTCTGTGGTTTCCAGTTGAGTGTTTAGGTGAGCAACTATGACTTCTTAACTGTTTTCTCTGTAATTTAGTTTTTTTTTTTAAATTTCAGGAGGATCATTGGATAGTGCTGTTGAGTCCACGTTTCAGTCATACAGGTCATTCATCTTTGACTAATGTCACAAAGCATCAGAGATCCTCTCTGGTTCACATGTGAAACTCACTGCTGTGTGATGAAGGTGTATCTATATCCTCTAACTTTCTGTTTGACATGCTCTTTACAGAAAAGAGTGGGATGATTTGTTCCAGAACAGTAACTACCTGCCGCGGATCAGGCAGGCTGGTATTAACGGACGATTACGGAGCAGCCGATTCCGCAGCGTATGCTGGAAGGTAATGGCTACCTGACAGTGGCAGTTGACAGGTTTACTGCATGAAAATTGTCATCTTGTTGTTATTGGGGGTTGAAAGGTTAAGTGTGCAATTTCTGAGCCAAGCGGAGTAGAAAAAATTATGAGCTTTGGGTTTGTGGTTTCCAGCTTTATCTGGACGTCCTGCCAGAAGATAAGACTCAATGGATCAGTCGAACCAAGGAGCTAAGAGCACAGTATGAGAAAATCAAAGAGACGGTATGTGTGCGTACACGTGTATGTGGCAGTGATTTATGAGTCTTCAGTAGGTTTTGATACTAAATCATGATTGTTTGTCTTGAACTGCAGCATATTACGAACCCTCGCAAAGCTGCCGGCCAACAGGACCTGGTGGTGAACAACCCGCTGTCACAGGATGAGGGGGTGAGAGAATAACCAATGCAGTAAAGCTGTGAGAATGCCTGGATCTGTCCATTACTGTTTGATTAATGTAATTTTTCTCTGTGTCTCTTATTAGAGTCTATGGAATAAGTTCTTTCAGGATAAGGAGCTTAGAGGCATGATCACACAAGATGTTTTACGAACGTAAGTGTGTAAAGTACCTGTATATATGCACTATTATCCTTTTAGTCATCAGTGTCACATCATCCTTTAGAAATCAGTCTAATATGCTTATTCGGTGTTCAAGAAACACTTACCAAACTGTTGTGCTCCTTAATATTTTGCAGAAATTGTGAAACATCTTTTCAGGCTTCTTTGAATAGAAAGTTTAAAAGAACAGCATTTATTTATTTATTTTTATTTTGTATTTTTTTGCAACAGTGTAAAGGTGTTTGCTGTCATTTTGATCAATTTAATGTGTCTTTGCTTAACAAAAGTGTTAATTTATTTAAAAAAATAATAAAAGATCTTACTAACCCCAAAATTTGAATGAAAGTGGACCTTTTAATTTGTAATTATTCTACTCATTAAATCAGCATGTTAAATTATCATTAAATTATCACTGATTTTAGTTTGTAGGGTTTTTTAATACAAAATAGAATTAAATTTTGATACTGCTGCATTTATATTACTATATTATATTATATTATATTATATTATATTATATTATATTATATTGTAATATATTACAGTTGAGGTCAAAAGTTTACACCCCCCTTTCAGAATCTGCAAAATGTTAATTATTTTACCAAAATAAGAGGGATCATACAAAATGCATGTTATTGTTTATTTAGTACTGACCTGAATAAGATATTTCACATAAAAAGATGTTTACACATAGTCCACAAGAGAAAATAATAGTTAAATATATAAAAATGACCATGTTCAGAAGTTTACATCCCCTTGATTCTTAATACTGTGCTATTCAGAGCTAGTGCTATTGCTAGTTCGGAGTTGGTTCGACTGACGAGCCTTCTAAGAACTGGTTTCCACAGGCTAGAGAGCCACCACATAGCCAGATCAAACCTAATATGAACAACGACTTTGCAAACTTACATCAAAACACGGCGAATCCAACGTGTTCATGTTTAGCTGCTCTTTTTCTAAAAAAAAAAGGAAATTCGAGTTTCTATTCCTCTTGTTGGTGACGGTAACCTCGCCCCAGCCTCTGTCGCAAGTGGTTCTTACCTCTAGACCAGAAATGTGTTGGTGCTACTTATGAACCAGTTTTTCTGGTACCAAGCTGGTGCTTTGGGTGTCGAAAGACAAAAAAACTATTTGAAACTAGGTTCTGGCTCCGAACCAGCACTCGAACTGCCTTGGTGGAAAAGGGGTATCATTTGTCCTCAGTGTGAAAAGATGGATCTCAAAATCATACAGTCATTGTTGGAAAGGGTTCAAATACACATAAACAACTAACATGAACAACTATCATTCAGGTAAGAACACAGTATTAAGAATCAAGCGTATGTAAACTTTTGAACAGGGTCAATTTTATAAATTCAACTATTATTTTCTCTTGTGGACTATATGTAAACATCTTTTATGTGAAATATCTTATTCAGGTCAGTACTAAATAAACAATAACATGCATTTTGTATTATCCCTCTTATTTTGGTAAAATGATTAACATTTTGCAGATTCTGAAAGGGGGGGTGTAAACTTTTGACCTCAACTGTATATTATATTAATCTGCGACTCTTGATTGGCTGCAGGTTTCCAGAGATGCTGTACTTCCAGGAAGAGGATGTCAGGACGAAGCTGACAGATATTCTCTTCTGCTATGCACGAGAGAACGAGCAGCTACTCTATAAGCAGGTTTATAAACATATAAACAAATACTGCCACACCATAACACAACCTGTCAAACTTGCACAGACATGTCTAATAATAATTTTCCCCAAATAATCATTTATTTCTCTACATTATCCTTGCTTTTCCCCTCATCATCCCCCCTCTCTGTCTCACTACAGGGCATGCATGAGTTACTGGCTCCTATAGTGTTCGTTCTCCATTGTGATCATCAGGCGTTTCAACATGCCAGTGAGACGGCCAATCCCAGGTCTGACCTATGTACCACACAGGCGAGACTGTCTGAAGACCTGCTCCAATTAAAGTTTAAATTTGTTCTGCGTAGTGCTTTGAATCATTATTAATGGAATTCAGTTATTTTTAGTATATTTATTTAAACTCTGTCTTTCCTCATTTGCAGTGATGAGATGAAAGTCCTTCTGGATCCTAAATTCCATGAGCATGACGCCTAGTGAGTAAATGTCACATTATCATAACACATCTTAAACCACATTGTCGTGTCTAAATACAATATGCTCAGTCTGTCATTTTGAATCCATCTTTTCGTTCTTTACTTTTCCCATAGTGCCATGTTTTCTCTGCTCATGGAGACAGCAGAACCCTGGTTCAGTAGTTTTGAACGGGAAGTCAGAAAGGTACCAGGAATGATTTTATGTAAAACTTTGCATTGATATTTTGTTAGTGCCAAATTCAAAGTTCAATCTTGTTAATGTTACACGTTTAAATGTTTCAGGGCAAAGAAGAGATGTTAACCAGCATCCCCTTTGCAAGACCACAGGACTCGGGCCCTTCTGTGGCCATAGTGACCAAAGTCAACCGTATTCAGGACCAGCTAGTAAAAAAACACGACATTGAACTGTACATGCACCTCAACAGACTAGAAATAGCTCCCCAGATTTATGGCATGTGAGTATGAATGAATCATATTTAAAAATGTTTTAATTAAATTCAATGTTATTGTATATTTAAAAATAATAACTTAAAATTTTATTATATATTTACTAATTTAATCATTATTTCTTGCCATTTGTACGTGTTATACAAATTTACGAATATTAAACCAGGTTAAACCATAAGTTGTTTTTTTTTGTTTTTTTTTCCTCTAAATTTTCTAAATCCCCATCTTTTGTGGGCAGTCGCTGGGTTCGACTGCTGTTTGGTCGGGAGTTTCCCCTCCAGGATCTGTTGGTGGTCTGGGATGCTCTTTTTGCAGACAGCGTCACTTTGGACCTGGTGGACTACGTGTTTGTTGCTATGCTTCTGTACATCAGAGATGCATGTGAGTTCAGTTCTCTCTCATCTGTGCTTCGTTCATAACACAAACCAATGGAACACAAGATATAGATTTCTTAAGGCCTTGGTACATGAGTGTTCACCCTGGAGCTTTGTAGATATCAAGCAATGTAAACCCACAAACAAGGTCATGTGTTTAGTAATATCGCATCACTATATAACCAACCCTTACAAGTCACCTCCTCCTCCAACCTAGACACAGAAAGTAATGGCCTGCAGATGAGTTGGCCTATGCCTACAGGTGCTGAACATGTATCTTCATAAAGAGCTCTGAAAGAATGTTATCAGTTCATTTGAATATGCAGTAACTATCGTTCCTGTTTTTCATGTCACAGTGATCGCTAGTAACTTCCAGACTTGTCTCGGGCTCCTGATGCACTATCCTCCTATTGGAGACATCCACTCTCTGCTGCTGAAAGCACTCTTCCTTAGAGACCCTAAGGTACTGTCATGCACATTTTCATTTTTAATATCATAAAACATAAATGAATACTCTAAAAAAAAAAAATGTGTGTGTGTGTGTGTGTATATATATATATATATATATATATATATATATATATA
>JAHKKF010536583.1:8353-28600 GCA_019740295.1 Labeo calbasu | reverse complement strand
TATATATATATATATATATATATATATATATATATATATATACACACACACACGTACACAAAAATGGGGAAGACTGCTGACTTGGGAATTGTCCAGAAGACAATCATTGACGCCCTCCACAAAGAGGGTAAGTCACAGAAGGTCATTACTGAAAGAGGTGGTTGTTTACAGAGTGCTGTATCAAAGCATATTAAATGCATAGTTGACTAGAAAGAAGAAATTGGGTAGGAAAAGTTGCACAAGCAACAGGGATGACCGCAAGAGAAAACTGTCAAGCAAAGCCAATTTAAATAGTTGAGAGAGCTTCACAAGGAGTGAAATGAAGCTGGAGTCAGCGCATCAAGAGTCACCACGCTCAGACATCTTCAGGCAAAGGGCTACCAAGCCACTTCTGAAACAGAAACAACGTTCGAAGCATCTTAACTGGGCTGAGGAGAAAAAGAACTGGACTGTTGCTTAGCGGTCCAAAGTACTCTTTTCAGATAAAAGTAAATTTTGCATTTCATGTTGAAATCATGGTCCCAGAGTCTGGAGGAAGACTGGAGAGGCACAGAATCCAAGCTGCATGAAGTCCGGTGTGACGTTTCTGAAGTCAGTAATGATTTGTGGTGCTGTGACGTCTGCTGGTGTTGGTCTATTGTGTTTTATCAAGTGCAAAGTCAATGAAGCGTATATATATATATATGCATATATGTTTAGGGAATGTATCCCAGTGTCATAAACATAGACTTAATCTAGCATGACACTCAAAAGCACTATATACTATACAATATATACTGCTAGTACATTGTGTGCTTATAACTTGCTATTTTGTATTATATACAATTTTAGAATAACCCACGACCGGTAAACTACCAGTTCCAGCAAAACCTTGATTACTACAAAACCCGCGGGGCCGACTTGGTCAACAAGACTCGGTATCTTGTATTTTTGTGCATTACCTTTTTTACGTTTAATATAGCGCTTGTTTAAAGCAGTAATTAAAGGGATAGTTAACCCAAAAATGTAAAATCTGTCTTTAATTTCTCACCCTCATGTTGTTCCAAACCTGTAAGACCTTCATTCATCTTTGAAACACAAATTAAGATATTTTCGATTAAATCAGAGAGCTTTCTGACCCTGCATAGACAGCAATGCAACTGAAATGTTCAAGTGACCCACAAAGGTAGTAAGGACATTGTTAAAATAGTCCATGTGACATCAGTGGTCTTAAATGAGTAATTAATAACAGAATTTTTGGGTGAACTATCACTTTAAGCATATCTAAGGACGAATATTATTCATAATGTCTAAAAAATATATGCACTGTCAATTTATATTTATTTACAATTAATTTGTTTTTCTTTTTCTCCAGGGCCAGCACTAAAGCAGCACCTCTCAACATTAATAAAGTATCCAGTTCTCTTCTTAGTTTCGGCCGGAAGCTCATTGCACCAATTGGAGGCGGCTCCGGCGGCATCTCACCAATTAACAGTGAGGTGATATCAGCTCCTCCACCTCAAGCCCAAGTGCCACACCCATTGGCCGAGCCTCCATCATGCACCGCCCCCTCAAACACGATGAAATCACAGCCGTATCCACAAACGCAGCATCAGCACCGGTTGCTGAAGTCTGAAAGTATGCCGGTGCACCTCAGCAAAGGTGAGCACTCATATACATACACCTTGTGTTAATTTTACCCCTACAACTCTAGAAGTTCTTAATACTTCAGTGTGCATGGATTATGATTGGAATGTTTACATGCATGTGCTTAAGCACAGGTACATGTGACAGAATAGGTTTGTGCTGTAGCCTTACTCTGCTGTTTGTTAGACGTAGGTTCATGTGGAGCTTCTCAGATATCTCTCCCTGCCCAGATTCACTCTGATACCCCAGGTAACTGCTGCCATGACAACAACATCAGCACTGGAGTGTGCATGTGTGCTGTATAAATACATTTTATTTGATCCTGCTTTTTTGTATGTTTTTTGTATGCTTTCACTGTGATATGGCCGCTGTGTAATCCATGCATGTTTGTCTGTGTTCAAGTAAACTGAATGTAATTATACATTTTTAATGAGTCGTGCTGCTTTTTGTCACCAGGCTTTTCACAGATTTTCACATTAAATTATTACATTAAAAAAAAATTATAAAATATTAATTATGTAATAAATGTCTAAAAGTTTACGGCTGGTAAGATCTATTCTTTGACCTTTCTGTGACTTTGTCTTATTCATCTTCATCAGGTTCGTCAGGTTTGTTTAACTTCTGGTTTATCTGTATCTGTGATTTACTGCATGCTGTGTGATTGTCTCAAAATCTTTGTGCTGTTTATGTAGCTTACTGTACACTACCAGTCAAAACTGTTTGAACGGTAAGATTTTTAATGGTTTTTTTTTTTTAGTTTTTTCTGCTCACCAAGCCTGATTTATTTGATCCAAAGTGCAATAAAAAATGTAAAATCTTGAAATGTTTTACTATTTAAAATAACTTTTTTTCTATTTGAATATATTATAAAATGTCATTTATTCCTGTGATTTCAAAGCTGAATTTTTTCAGCATCATTACTCCAGTCACATGATGCCTCAGAAATCATTCTAATATTCTGATTTGTTGCTCAAAAAACATGTATTATTATTATTATTATTATTATTATTATTATTATTATTTCAAGTTTCTTTGAATAGAAAGTTCAGAAGAATAGCATCTGGAATAGAAATCTTCCAGTCACACTATAATTGTCTTTATATAATTTTCTATTTCTATAATTTCTATCCCAATTCATGTGACACTGAAGACTGAAGTAATGATGCTGAAAATTTAGCTTTGATCACAGGAATAAATTACATTTTAAAATATATTCAAATAGAAAGCAGTTATTTTAAATAGTATTTATGCTATTTTTCTGTATTTTGGATCAAATAAATGCAGGATTTGTGAGCAGAAGAGACTTCTTTAAAAAACAGAAAAAATCTTAGTTCAAAAACTTTTGACTGGTAGTGCATGTTTTGTTGAAATTGTACTGTTGCTGTCTGAGACTAATTTTTGTGATTGTTCTTTTAATGTCTACCTTACAGGCCACACCTCCAGGACGGTTAGCTCCTCCCCCAGCACTGAGAGTTTGTCTGGCGGGCGGGACCACGCGATGTCTTCCCCTCCTCTCCCGGTGTCCAGGGGCCGAGACTCCAGCACATCATCTCCTCCCCCATCTGCGACAAAGAAAGACTCTTTTTTTAATATCAGTCGCTCACGGTCCCACAGTAAAACTATAAATAAAAAGGATGCGGTAAGCGGCATCTTTACTCTACTGTTTTCTAATTTGCATTCCAGAACTCTAATTTTGTGTCCATTCTTTTATTTTCATATAGCAATTACTAGGATATTATGTTCCTGTTTTTGTTGTATTTAATAGGTGTATATGTATGCTAATTTATGTATATGTATTTTTACACACAGGAGGAGCTGGAGGCTCAGGTGTCGTTTTTACAGGGTCAGATTAATGACCTAGAGGCCATGAGTAAATATTGTGCCAAGATGATGAACATGCACATAGGTACGTCAGTGAGCCAGTCAGTCGTCTCTGCACTAAACAAATGCTGGTGATGGAATCGTAATGATTGTGCTTTGATTGATGGACAGGCAAAATTCAAGATGTGATACTGCAGGAGCATCTGGAAAAGGAAGATGAGGTTCTGGTGTCACTTGCTGGACTAAAACAGGTATGAATCCGGTCTCTATTTTGCTAAAATAAATGAATTACCCATATATTTAGTACACAAGCCCATTCAGGGTAATACAAAACCTATTAGACATCTGTTAGATTACAGATCTAATTTTCTCCATATTGTCCCAGATTAAAGACATCCTGAAGGGGGCTCTCCGATTCAACCAGAGCCAGCTGGAGTCAGAGGAGAATGAGGAAATCACCATAGCAGACGATCACTACTGCTCTAGCCAGTTTAATGCACTAAAGGACCAGAGTGATCCAGAGCATTTGTCTGAAGACACAGCTGGCTCTACTATCATACAACATAAGGCTCCACAGCCCAGCGATGACCAGGAAGGAGACATGGTAGCTGAGAAAGAAGAGCAGGGGCAGGAGGAAGAGGAAGAGGAGAAGGTCTTGCCCACTGAGAATATCACCACAATACCAGAGCCACAGGTTAGAGAGGATTACACACAACTTTTTTCAAGTGAGCAAGTACATGCACATAAATTCATTTATAGATTTAAAGACTCGTAAGACCTTCTTTCGTCTTCAGAACACAAATAATTATTTTATTTTATTTTTTTAATTATTTGTATCATGGTACTCTCCTGAACGTCCATCAAAGACTGACAGGGATGAGAAGAAATTGTTAAATAAAGTCATTATTGTTTGTTTTTTTTTGCACCCAGAAAGTATTGTTGTAGCTTCATGACATTGCGGTTAAACCACTGATGTCACATGGACTATTTTAACAATGTTCTTACTACCTTTCTGGGCCTTGAACGTGTCAATTGAGTTGCTGTCTATGCAGGGTCAGACAGCTCTCAGATTTCATAAAAAATTATTAATGCCAGAATTTTCATTTTTGGGTGAACTATCCAAAAATATTTAACATCAGTACACCAGGAGTAAAGTTTTCTCTTTAATATATATATTTTGCAGGAAGTTAAATGAAATTTTAATGACTGTACAAGCATTCTGATTTTCGTTTTTTGTTTTTGTTTTTTAATTAAATAAATTAAAGACAGTACAACAAATGATGCATAAATACTTTTTTTGGCCTGGTTTCACAGACAGGGCTTAGACTAAGCCAGGATTAGGCCATAGTTCAATTGGGACATTTAAGTAATTTTCATAAACACATCTTAGAAAAAAACATTACTGGTGTGCATTTTGAGACGAAACAAAGGCACTGATATATTTTAAGATGAGTCAGTGCAAGTTTCTTTCAGTTCAAACAGTTAAAACTTGCGTTTTAGTTTTGGAGTAGGCTTAAGTCTTGTCTGTGAAACCGGGGGTTAATTTTATTTGTGTTACAGAATGAGATTTAGGGGGAAATTCCTTGCAAAATGGGATTTGTAATTTTGGGCTGTCAATTAATAAATAATTTTGTTTCAGTATAAATATACTATTATAGTATTCATGAATGTTTTAAATTAGCTTTTATTTTTATATGTTAATTGTATGTTTTTTTAGTATTTCTATTTAGCTTTATTTAATTCAGTTTTAGCAATTTTAGTACCTCAACTTAACTTTTTTTTAATTATAGTAATTTGCCAAGGCAGCATATCTAATTTTCATTTTCAGTATTTTCATCTTTCATCTAATATTTAATTTGTTTCGTTTCAATTTTATTTTTATTTTTTATTTTCATAGTTTTTAAACAGTTTAATTTTAGCACTGGTTTGAATTACATAGTATGCTGATAAATTGATTGCCTTTATCAATATTTGCCAAATAAAGCCCCCTAATGATAATGCAGTTCACCCAAACACACAACTGTAAATAAACCAATTTCACTTTTTATTTACTTTTTATCTTAGGCCACTGAAGGGAGAAACTGGGACGACTACATCTTGGTTTCACAGGACGGTGAGCCATCTGAGAGCGAGGAGCAAGGCATAACCACGGCTCCACTCTTTAAGCACGCACGAGGCCTAAACAAGGTGGATTTTCAAGACCCTCTGATGGGGACTACCTCTGGGTCCTCCAGTCCAGATGACGGCAGCACTCACAGCAAGGACTCTGATTTCACTATTGTTAATCCTACTGACCTTTGAACCTGGATCCCCCCTAAATACGACTGGATCCATCTTCAACACTTAAGAAACTCTGCTGGACGTTTGCACATATGAACTCAGGCTGATTGCCTCATGTGCCCCATGCCCTGTAAATGAATCACTAAACCACACACCTTGTTTCTTAAATCCTGGACCTCTGACTGTGTATTTAAGTACATCCGAATTCAAACGTCTCTTTTTTTTTTTTTTTTTTTGTGCCCCAAATATAAGGCCCTAAACCATGTATACCATGGATCCTTTGCTCCGTTACCTAAATGTAGAATCCAAAGCCATAAAAAGTCTCAAATGAGATTCTCCATTCTGTAATTTTCTTTGAAAAAGCGCTTGCGGCTGAAAGTTTCAGACATCACCCTGACGTTTATGTGGAAAACCTATATTTGTTTTCTCCTAAATCAATATCCTGTGAAATACATTTAACACACTCTCTGCCTCAGATAAAAGCTATATTTGCTACAGTTCTCCCTCTATCGCTGTCTTTGTCCATTTTTTTTTTTTTTTTGGAGTACTAAGTGTTGTGATGAAGGCGGGACATTGATAGATGCTCAATCTAGTAGTAGAGACCTTTATCATCAAGTGTCGCTCTCATTCACTCAGTCATCTTTACTGATTTTCCATGAACCAGTGCCTGAACCGTTGTCCATTTTTGTCTGCATTTTCTTTTCTTTTTTTTTTTAAGATTTGCAATTTTAGTCCATAGACCACAACATAGTCTTTTGTTAAATTATGGATTTTTTCTTCTTTCATATTTGTCATTATTTTTAAGCCAATGATTTGTGAAACTTTTATGTCCTAGTATTTCTCTGGTGTCAGTAGTTTCATTTTGTCTTGGTTCCCGTGGTAACTGTGTATTGTTTTGCACATGACACGAGGGATGTTTCTAATACTGATATCCTATTAACTCTGGATGAATAAAAAGCATTACTCTTGTCTAATCCAAAGCTTTGTGCACGGCATACTTTCCTTGTCATATTTCAATTATTTCCATTTTCTGTGAAAATGATGATTGTCCTTACACTACATAAGCATACAGTAAGTGATTTAAACTGGTTTTGAGGCACTTAACCTAAAATTCAGTCCAAATAGGCAAGTAATAATTTTCAAACGCGACATCTAGCGGTCAGTTATTGCTATGGCAAAATTGGCTTCTCATTAATAATAAATTAACTAGCGTTTCATCAAATTAGACGTCAAATTCAGACTATATTGCATATAGTAATGTATGTAAATCTGATTTATTTTGCATTTAAAATGCTAAATTTTAATGGCCCATGAAGATCATAGTATGTTTTCAAGGTCCTCAAGTACATTACCAAACTTTCGTGTGGTAACTTTTAGACTCTACCAAATTAGTTTTATTATTTTAGAAATAATTAGACTGTGTAATGTTTGAGGTCTGACCAATTCACGATAAAAAAAATTGTTATTAACAATGTTAAAAACTTCAAAATTCGCCTTATTTGGTATTTATTTTCCAATTAGGACGGAGAATGGGTGTGGCGCTTTAATACAACTCCAGCCAGAAGCACAGATCCAACGAGCCACGAACTTCATTAACTTGCCATTTTAATTGTTTTAGATATGGTAAGTAACATAAGCAGTTATAATATTTGATAATTTAATCTCTCAGGCACCATCTATAAAGTTCGCTGTTTTTAATATCAAGTTCATTGCTGTAAAAATTTCGCGCGGCAAACTCGCCATTACATTAAATCAGACCGTCAGCCATTAGATTATATACATCTGTCAGGAGAGCACAAATGTTCGTCCAATTAACTAATTTTAGCCCAGATTGCTTAATGAAGAAACATGAAAAGATCTTGTTGGAGATCGGCCCGGTTTCGGCCGCGTGTGTGTCGAGCATTTTGTCTTCGTTTAGCATTTCGTCTATCTTTGGGGTGTATTTTTCTAGGGAATAGTTAACAAAACGTGTGGCCTCAACGTTAACGTTACTTCAAATCTAAAATGTATCAGGGCGTTCAGTTACCCCTGTGCCTCATATGTGGCTTATATTCACAGGTAATCGCATTTTGAACCTCAACGACCTGTGGCTACTGGTTGTTTTTTGAGGGCTTCATATTGTACTTGCTACGTGTTCATTGTCTTGTTAATAATGTGTGTTGATATAATGCCGAAAATGTTGTGAAATACATACAGGATATCCAGAAGCACCGTCAGGGCTTTCCGTCTTCTCTGAAGTTGTCTAACGGTTATATTTTACCTGAGGGCAAGATGACGCCCAACACACTGTTCGTCGGCGGGATTGACATGAAGGTAATGACGTTGACCATAAACCGAAGCTTTGACTGTTTCTGTGACCTTATTTTCGTGTTCAAACTGGTGTAGTAGATGTAAACTCAGTTTTTATGTACTCTCCAAACTGGTACCTTTTCTTTCAGGTGGACGAAAACGAGATCAGGGAGTTCTTTGCCAAGTACGGGTCTGTGAAAGAAGTGAAAATCATCACTTACCGAGGAGGAATATGCAAAGGGTGAGTGAACGGCTAAAAAAAGTGGTCAAAATCTTTCTAAAACCAGCCTGGTAAATCAACTGACAAGGCTTGGATACCAGCTGAGACAGCCAACCAGCTTAAACTGGTTGGTTAGCTCTTTTTTTTTCTGATATATTTTCATTCAGACTATATTGTATGTGGGAAACTTCTACAGAATTGGTGGAAACTGCTGTCCTGTAACAAAAAAAAAGAAGGTAAGTATGTAAAGTCTTAGATGTTTACTAAGATCATTCTATTATCTATTAAAACCCACAATAATATTTAAAAATCAGTACGCTTAATATAAAATCTTCTCTTAGATGCGAGTAAATGGGTCCCATCTTTTTGAGGTAAATGTGTTCAAAAGTATGAAAAATCAGTGCAACTTTAAGGAGTGTCACTACCGAACACCATTTTTCTATAATTAAACATACTTTTTTGGGGGTTATTCCATAACATTCAGTTTTTATGTATGTACTACTCTTCAGAACTGTGCTAGCTAACCATGTGCCTATTAGCATTTTTGAGCTACATTCAAAAGTATGAAAAATTGTCACTACCGAAACAGTCACTACCAAAACATTTTGGTAAAGATTTGATAGTGACAATATTGTTTTCTTTGGGGTGTTAGCCCATAAAATTGTCACTATCATAAAAGTCACAACCGAAACATGTCATCATTGTTTCGGTAGTGACAAAAAGAAACACATAATCCTTTATTTGGGGGAAATAAACGATTTTAGTACAGTCATGCAAATCGTTAGTATTTTAGTGGTTTTTGTTTTTTTTTTTGTTTTTTTTAAGTAGTGTTTTAGTATGAGAGTTAAAATTCTGTAATGGGATGTGGTTGCTACCAAAACATTACTGTCACTGCTGAAAATGTGCTGTCACTACTGAAACAAGGGATGTTTTGTCAAAAAAAAAAAAAAAAAAGTATATTGAATTATCAACTAAGATGTTATAATAGTTTTCATTTCAATGTATATTCAAACTAATGAATTCTTAACTTTGACTGTTTGCACTTTTATATTTAAAAGGAAGATCTTAATCAAAATCTTAATAGGTCAATGTGACCCTTCTTATTAAATTATTTATTACTGTGTTTCGGTGGTGACAAATTTGGGGGAAGGACAAATATTCCAAAACTTTCTGAAAATACAATATGAGAATTAACTGCACAATTACTAGAAATGTGTACCTTGGATAATACACAATTTGCACATATAAAAAATTTGTGTAAAAAGACTTACTTTTTTTTTTTTTTTGTAAAGATGTTTCCAATACTTTGGACCAATTCTGTAGAATGACCCATGGACAAATATATAGCATAACTCCTTTATTTTCTGAACTAATTTAGTTTGAACTGAATTTTACCAGACTGTCATAATTCTGCTTTTTTTTTTTTTGTCATTTACTTTCATGCCATTCAAATAAAGTCATTTTGGAACTACAGGTAGAGGAGTAAACGACGACTGAATTGTCATTTGTAAACTATCCTTTTGTAGAATATTTCTTGGAAACTGCTTTCAAATGTTTTTACCCATCACATCTAAATTGTTGCCCATCTTCTTCCACACAGGTATGGTTTCGTTTATTTCAGCGAGGACGTTGATATCCAGACTATCGTCGATGTAAGGAGGTCACTTTTACTTGCCTGCATGACTTTCTTCTATCTTTTCTGTCTGAGTGTTAATATTATGATGGTATCTTGACATCTTGTACATTTCAATTCTTCTACAGCAGCCGATCAGTTTTAAAGGGAAAAAACTCAAACTGGGACCTGCCATCATGAAAGAGAGAAATTCTCGTGAGTCCCTGCCCATCGCTGTCTCTTTGGTCTGTCTTGTACAAAAGTCATGTAATTTGCTATATTGAATACGTTTTTGTTTTATTGGAGACATTTGTACTTGTTTCAGTCTCAAGGATTGGTAGTGGACATAAATGCTCATATCTTTTTAATTGACTTATATAATTATAAATGTAATCTTAACTGAAAAATTATGTAATTTCATTCCTTTCTCATTTAAACTGTGTTGGAATCTTACTCTTAGGGTCAGTGTCGTCTCCAATGATTGGTCCATCACAGTGGATAAGCCCCTCACCATATATGTACTGCAGCTGCTGTCCCCCAGGCCTGGCCCCGCCCTCACCTGTCTTCAATGGAGGGAATCAGTACATGCAGGTAACTACACAATGTTCACAGAAACCATAACACCCTGCATTTTAACATCATTCTGCTTCCTGAAATTTTGCATATCCCAAAGACTGTAGAATTTCAGTGTTTTCATCCATTTTTCCTATCTGTCTTCATAGCCTTATTCGTACACCAGTCCTCCAGGATTTATTGTCCCACAGGTGCCCATGAACTATGCACAGACCACGTATGCCTACCAGGTACATGGTCTCCTGGGCCACACATGGCCACATTGCTTTCATCTCTCAAATACGCACATATTTGCTTTTGGATATCTTGTGCTTGTGCTTTCCGGATGTATTACTGGAAAAACTGTCAGAGAAAACTGACTGGTGGGGTATTTATTTACTTATTTATGTATGGTTTTTTTGTGTGTATGTATTAGTATCCCCTGCCACAGTGGTGTGGAGAGCAGAGGACGAGGCTTGTCAATCAGGTCAGCTTCATTCCGCTTTTTCTCGGTTGGTAAATGAGGGACTGAGCATAAGAGGTTCAACTAGATTGTTGTAGTTGCATCTCAAAATGCCCATACCTAGCCAAAAAAAAAAAAGTGTTATTCAAAAGTTTGTAGCCAGCAACTGCATTCAAACTAAATTGATCAAAATTGAAATTATAGATTTGTGTCAATATATACTGCTCTTTTAAACCATTTATCATGGGTTCCACGCATATTACGTTTTTTAATATTGGTAGTAATTAATTATTATTTATTTATTTATTTTGTTTTTTATTTATTTTTATTTTTTTGAGCAGCAAATCAGCATATTAAACTGATTTCTGAAGGATCTTGTGATGCTGAAGACTGGAGTAATGACTGCTGAAAATTCAGCGTTGCCATTATGGGAATAAATTGCATTTTATATTCAAATAAAAATAACTTTAAACTATAATAATATCACACAATAGAACAGTTTTAATATATTTATTAACAAAAATTCATCTGCAGCCCTGTTAAAATATAAGACTTCTTTTAAAACACTGAGTATTCCTACTGTCCTTTTATCCTTGGAGGTGCCCCAATATTTGTTCATATTGTAGTGTAATTGCTTACATTATACACTGAACAAAGATTTTAAGCACAAGTTAGCCCAGTGTTCTTGCCTTGCCCATTAAATTAAATTAGGGAAGAGTGTGTAAGCTAGTCCAAGACAGCTGCCTCTAGCATTTTAATAATGCCGGTGCAGTGTAGCAATAAGCACTGGCTCCACTTTAGTCTACGCTAAAGATTCCAGGGTCAGAGATTTGCTAAAAATACTCTGCAATTAGGGTCGTATGATGATTTTTTGGGGGGTTTTTTTTGGATTTTGAGGCTTATTGTTTATGTGGCAGAAAAAAAAACATTTGTTTTTCCTTAAATGTTTCAGTTGTATTAATAATATTTATTTATTACAACTTTTAGAAGTACATTTTATGGTACAATAGTAATATTTCTATTAATTTCAAATTTAAACAACTGTTTGGTGAATTGTAGTAAAAACCTTTTGAGTTTCTTTGTGTGTGATATGACAATGGCTTATCTCTGATGAAACCGTGAGATATTAGTGATTGTGAATTCTCAGGGCTCTAGGCAATGAACCAGATCCACTATCATAGTTTGTTTTCATGACTTGGCTCTCAGCAACTCCCTCAGAAAATGAAGCATGTCACGATGCATGTCAATCACAACGTGCCACAAGTTTATTAAAGGAGAAGTTCACTTCCAGAATGGAAATTTCCTGATATTTACTCACCCCTGTGTCACCCAAGATGTTCATGTCTTTCTTCAGTGGCAAAGGAATTAAGGTTTTTGAGGAAAACATTCCAGGATTTTTCTCCATAAAGTGGACTTCAATAGTGGCTAGTGGGTTGAAAGTCCAAACTGCAGTTTCAGTGCAGCTTCAAAGGACTCTACACAATCTCAGCTGAGAAGTAAGGGTCTTACCTAGCAAAACGATTGGTCATTTTCTTTTTTTCCAAAAAAAAAAAAAATAGTATATACTTTTTTTAACCACAGATGCTCATCTTGCACTAGTTCCGTGATGTGTATATGCATCTTAATGCTTTGCGTAATCACGTTGGAAAGGACAACGTGGTTAGTTCTTCACCTGTGTACTTCAGTTCAAAAAGGTAAGGTAGGGTAAAAAACTCAGTCTCATTTTCTCCAACTTCAAAATTGTCCTATAACATTGTTTGACTTTTTGTAAAGGGTGTTTGACATTCTTTGCACGTTCCCTTTGTTAACAATGGGTTGGTACTTTCGCCTATGTCACGCGTATATGATTACGTAATGCGTGAGGTCAAGCTAGTGCAAGACAAGCATTTGTGGTTAAAAAGTATATAAATTTGTATTTTTCTTAGAAAATGACTAATTGTTACATGAGATAAGACCCTTATTCGTCAGCTGGGATCGTGTAGAGTCCTTTGAAGCTGCACTGAAACTGCAATTTGTTGACCACCACTGAAGTCCACAATATGGAGAAACAATACGGAGAAAAATGTTTTCCTCAAAAACCTTAATTTCTTTCGACTGAAGAAAGACATGAACTTCTTGAATGACATTGACATGATTACATTTTCAGGAAGTTTTCATTCTGGAAGTGAACTTCTCCTTGAACAATAGTTAATGAATTGCTCTGTACACTGTTGTGCTATGATAAGCCTTTAGATGGCAGTGCTGGCTTAATATGAAAATTGCAAACACCAAGGAAATTAAGTATGCTAAAATTGAAAGGCTCATCCATAAAAGAAGAAAGTAAATGTGATTTTTGTTTCAGAACTATGTGGATTGTGGAGTCCAAACTTTGCTAACCCTTCTGTAGCCTTCGTCTCTAGCACAGACTCCTTTTCTCGGTAAGTTTTTGTGCACCTAAAATAAAGGTAGAGTTATTCAAGAGTAACTCTTTGTTTTTCTTAGGGTCAAATCCCATAGAAGCAGAGGAGAACAACTTGATGGAGATCAAGCAGTGTACTTCATTGTGCTTTGAAACACCGTTGCAGTTGGGGTCACCCTGGGTGTGATGCGAAGGTGTAATTTGAGGGAATGACAATTATGATCACATGATCATACTGTAACCTAAAGCCTCACACATCCACACACTGAAACATTTGACAAGCTTTGTTTGCTTTTGCTTATTCCACCCATTTATTTGTATTGTCTGTGTTTTTCTTTCTTTGTCATGGCCAACTAACTTTAAAGACACTTTTAAGCTCACAAATACATATTTATATTTTATGTTTGCTTATTTTAAAGTTTGACTCACTGTTGGTGATGCACCGTATGCATTTAAATAACTGTTCTGACCTGTTCAGTGTGTTTTAAAAGAAAAAAAATTTCTTTTGTTTACTTATTTAGGCTGGCGAGTGTTCACTGTTAACTAGTTTTATTTGGGGCGTTCACATTCAGGGCACATGTTTGAATTTTCTATTTGGTTATTGAGCACCAGGGTACAGTGGCTTCCTCCTCCTTTTTTTACTCTAAATCTGCTTTAATCTGTTGTTATCACTGTACTTCCATTACTTCATTAACGCTGTTTTTCTTTGTTGGTGCAGTTAAGAGGTATAAATAAGATCATTGCATTAATTCAAAAATTATAATACATTTTTTTACTGAGCCCTGTAAGTCACAGCAGGTCACGGCACGGTTGACTTGTTTTAAATTAAAGCGATGACGGAATATTGATATCACTGTGAACACAGTCATGCTGCATTTTTCTATTTTCCAGCACTTTTTTTGCACCAGTTCATTTTTTGTTAATTGAGAAGGTTTTTTTTATTTTTTTTTGTTGTTGTACTAAACACAAAGCACTTTCATTTTATCCATAGTGTTGCAACACTGTTCTTAGAGGTTTGTTTCTTGTCGGGGGGCCCTTGATTTATTAGCTGTAGCAGATTCATCAGATACTTTTAAAAACCAACTCTGACTGACTTGTATTGAAATTTCTCAATTTTATTTCCTCATTTCCCATGGCTTCATGGGAGTTGTGGTTTATACTGTACCATAGTCTGAGAGCTTCTAATCACTGTACTCCAGGTTTGCCTTGTGTATATATGTTTGGGATTTTGATGTTGGCATTGTACGGTTTTGCTGTTTTGTTATTAATAAAAGATAAAGTTGAATCAACTTACTCTTGCTTTATTTAAGGTTGATTTTTATTGTAATAGGTACCAGGTTTAATTAAAAATTATTAGTTTGTGAGCTACATTTTTGATTGTTATTGGAGCTCATTTTATTGAAACTTAAAGGAGAAATTGTTTTTTGTAATTCGTTGATGTGAAAGGTGTAGTATGTGCTAGTTTCTCATCGCACATAAAAATGTGCGCAGGTTTAACGTTGTATTGTAGGATCGGAAAATATGCTAGTTTGACTAGACACACCAGAGACCGGAAATATAAAGCACCACTACAGTCGGGCGAGACTTCCGTGTTCAGAAAAAGGTGGATAGAAAAATATAATAGAATCTTGAATTTACTCATTTTAAAAAACGCATAAAGTGGACTCGTGATGGTGATACAGAGCTAATTTATTTGTTTGTAGGGTTGTATTTATTGCAGGGACAGCAATCTATGGCACGCGTGTTTGTTAGGAGCTATAAATGTCATTATAGCACAGGGTTGCCAGGTTTTCACAACAAAACACGCCCAGTTGCCTCTTAAAACTAGCCCGAAAGTAGCCCAATCGAGTTCCGGAGGGTAAAATACACAATTTGGAAAGGTTCTCCTGTTAAAATTAGCATTTCAGAGGACAAAACAACAAGCCGCGGCAACAGTGTTAAAGTAGCCCAATTCCGCATGAAAACCGCAGACTTGGCAACACTGTTGTAGTGCCAGAACCTGCGCTAGTTTACAGATGGGCGTGGCTAACAGCGCTCGTCAGTGTCAAAGTAATTGCGATGGCCAATCAAATCAAAGTAGGTGGGGTTTACAATTTACATAAGCAGAGCGCCAATCTGCCAGTTTACCATTGAAAGAGAGTGAGGTAAGATGAAAATTTGTAAAAATGCAAATCATTTAATATTAGTCAACTGTTTTACTATAAATAAATTACCACTTATTGGGACTATGTTTAACCAGAAAAAATAAAAACAGCACTTAATTTCCAAAAGTTTGCCGACTTGATTTATTGAATGAAGAATCAAAATGAAATTGATTTTTATCCATAGGTCCATTGTACAATTTTGAACTTTTAAGTCAACATGGGTAAAATACAAAATTTGGAAGGGTTCTCCTGGTAAAATTAGCATTCCATGGGCTAAATATTACGTTATTGGGGACAAAAAAAACAAGCCGCGGCAACAGTGTTAAAGTAGCCCAATTCTGCATGAAAACCGCGGACTTGGCAACACTGTTATAGTGCAAGAAACTGCGTTAATTTACAGATGGGCGTGGCTAACAACGCTCGTCAATGTCAAAATAATTGCGATGGCCAATCAAATCAAAGTAGGCGAGCTTTACCGTTTACAGAAGCAGAGCGCGAATGCGTTTGCCATCGAAAGAGAGTGAGGTAAGATAAAAATTTGCAAAAATACAAATCATTTAATATTAGTCAACTGTTTTACTACAATTAAATTACCGCTTATTGGGACAGTGTTTAACCAGAAAAAATAAAAACGGCACTTTATTTCCAAAAGGCTGCCGACCGGATTTAATGAATGAAGAATTAAAATGAAATTGATTTTTATCCATGAGTCCATTGTACAATATCGAACTTTTAAGTCAACATGGCATTGTTTGTTTTGGTGTGTATTATGATACCATTAGTCAAACAGTTCTGGGTTTTAATGAATTTAATTTAAATTATTATTATTATTTTAACTCACTGTAGTTTACAGTGTACGATGCTGATGACGTGAGAGAGCGATTTGGAAACATTGGAGGGCATCATTCCCTTTCAATCTCAGAGGAGAAAGAAAAGAGAGGGAGGAGGAGGAGACGTTCGCTGAAGGAATCGCCACGGCGGAGCTGCACTGAGCTCATCATCCGCTCACCTGCCTCCAGTTCACATACACCAGCGAGGACACGAGAGTTGAGAAAACGGCTGAAAACTAAAAGAAACCGCAAAGGAGCGAAAGATAATTAAAGGAGAAAGAAACGACAGAGGAGATCTAAATCGAGAGAGACATAATCAAAGAACAACAGCAGGTATGTTCACTCTGTTTAGTTTCTTTCTGTCACTGTACCCTAATCTAACACTATGTTCTACCCATAAGTCACTGCTTTATTCTCTTCTGATTCATCTCTTGTTTCTTTTCACCTTCGTCTTTCTTCCCATGTTCTCATGATACTTGTTATAAACGTTTTTATTTGCGATTGAATGTGATATGAGTCACTTTAAAGTTCAAGCTCACTTCTAATTCAAAGACTACGTGCAAATAGTGCAAGAAGAGAAACAGCATAAATATCAAAGAAAAAAAGTCAAGCTATAAAAAACAGGGTGTATGGTTTTGTATAATTCATACATAGTGGGTTTTTTTTAGCACAAAACCTGAAGGTATGATTAAAAACAACTTTTAAACGGTCATATTGTATATTTTATTTATGTCTACTTATAATGTTGGTCACATTTTTGCACACAAAAAAATTTCATGACCTCACAATTAAATGGACAGTTTTTCAAAGCTAACACAATGTAAAAAAAAAAATAAATAAATAAAAAAT
Source organism: Labeo calbasu (assembly GCA_019740295.1). NCBI lineage: Eukaryota > Metazoa > Chordata > Actinopteri > Cypriniformes > Cyprinidae > Labeo > Labeo calbasu. The sequence goes on along the minus strand of JAHKKF010536583.1, from coordinate 11,516 downwards.
ACATATATATATATATATATCTATATTATTTTTAACCATTGTGGACTTTTTCGTTCCCTTTCCTTTAAGACTTCAATTTAGACGCTGCTTTTGCATGTGAAATGAGAAAATGTGCTAAAATATACAGTAGTTTGCTGCTGTCTCTGCTTACAGTCTGCACTGTGCCGTTCAAACTGTTAAAATCAGACTGAAATGTGAACCTGGACCACAAAACCAGTCTTAAGTCGCTGGGGTAAATTGTAGCAACAGCCAAAAATACATTGTATGGGTCAAAATTATTCATTTTTGTTTTATGCAAGAAATCATTAGGATATAAAGTAAAGCGATTTAAAAAGCGATTTTCTAAAAATTTTGAATTTTTTGCACCCTCAGATTCCAGATTTTCAAATAGTTGTATCTTGGCCACATATTGTCCTATCCTAACAAACCATACATCAATGTACAGATTATTTATTCAGCTTTCAGATGATGTATAAACCTTATGACTGGTTTTGTGGTCCAGGGCCACAAATGATCTAAAATTAAACTTTAGTCGCTCTTTCCTAATGTTAGCATCCTTTGCAGATGCAGAGCTGCAGGGCTAATTTATTAGATTGTGTTAATATTTCTTAATGCAACACGCACATTTATTGATGCTTATACTACTAAAATATGTTTGTATTGTATGTATTAAGAATATTAGAATTCAGCTTCAGTCTTGACTATAAGCAAAAAAGTGTTCAGGATAGGCACATATTGTTCATTCGCACATGATGGTATCAAGTGAGACGACTGCCAGAAGAAGATGACCTTCGGTTAGTATTTCACACACACACACACACACATACACACTCACTCACAGTCACAGTGGGGCTCCGAGGCTGATATGAGTGACAGGCTAAGCAGTCAAACTCTGAGAGAGAGGAATATAGCAGGGGTGAGAGATTGGAAGCGAGAGGAATGAAGTAAGAGATGATTACGAACCTGTGAAATGTGAGGGGAATGTGCTATCATCAACTTTCATATTCACCCATGCCAACCTGCTCTTGCGATAGCGACCTACAAACATCTCGCACACAAACTTTCTCACATGCGCAAACATGCGCTCGGACCGGACAGCTGCATGTCTACAAAGACCACAATTTACTGTCACACCCATTCGCAGAAACAATTTCAGATAACAGTTTTAAAAAAAAATACATTTTGTTGAATTTTCTTACAATGAAAAGTATTATGGTGGTAACATGGTACAGTGATAATAAAATAACATATCATCACTGTACCACGGTACCACCATAGTAGGCCTACTTGAACAGTGAGTCTGAGACTAGGGAAACTAGGGAAAATGCTTCACAATTTTTGTGAATTTGTTTGCTTTTTTTTTTTTTTTTTAAATATATTACAAATTCTGCCATGAATCAAAAAATAAAATCTATATCTTTATTTTCAAATGTATTTATTTGTTTTTATTATTTTTTTTTATTTATTTTATTATACTTTGTATTTTTTATTATATATATATATATATATATATATATATTACAAATTATTTATTTATTTGTTTGTTTGTTGTGTCAAAATTATCAATTTCCAACCATAATTATATCAAGACTTAATTTTTGATTAGTAATATGCATTGCTAAGAACGGAAGGTGATTTTCTCAATATTTAGATTTTTTTGCACCCTCAGATTAGTTGTATCTCAACCAAATATCGTCCTATCCTTACAAACCATACATCAATGCAAAACTTATTTATTCAAATGTCAAAAATCTACCCTGGTCCAGAGTCACATTTACTGTATAATCTTTTTCATTTTTTTTATTTATTAATATTGTTATATATTATTATTAGTTATTATATATAAATATATATATTCTTTTTAAAAAAAATTATATGTATTAATATTAGTGTAATATGTATTTATATTATTTATTTATTGTACAAATTCTGCCATTAATCAGAAAATAATATATATATATATATATATATATTTTTTTTTTTTTTTAATTTAATGTTATATAATATCTATAACATTTATACAGAAATTTGGGCCCCAATGCATATATTACAGTACAGAATTTATACCATATTTATATACTATATGCTATTTACATAGTATTTTAAAGAATACTATAGTGCTACCATGATTCATGTACAACACACAAAGTACCATGGCAAACTATGGTACTTTTCATACTTTTTTTTTTTTTTTTACATTGGAGATGATGCAATGAAGTTAGCAAATACAGAATTACACAATTTTATTATACTTTATAGTTCAAATTAAATGATTACTTATTAAGATCCTTTGTCAGAGCAACACATTAGGATAGTAAATCAGGCTTTTCTTTATCACATCATATTGACAATCTCTCGTCTCCATTGGTTACCAGATCCCCCCTACCACCACCACCACCACCACCACCTTGCATTCGATGTGTGCTCTCAACTTATTATCCTTCCCTATCATCTTGCCTAAATTTAGCTCTCCATCTTTCTTTTTCCCTTTTTTCTTCCGCTCCCCTCCTCGCGCTTATCACAGTGAGAGATTATTGTGTGTGAATATCTTCGTGTGTGTTCTGCTCAGAAACATGCAGGAAGTGTGTAGTGTGGGAAGTGTGTAGTGCAGTTGTGATGTAGAGTATGAAACTGTCTATGCGTCTTTGTGCTGAAGATAAACTCTGCATTTATGCTTTTTAATAATCGAAAGAATCTATTTTAATGTGATTCTTAAGTCTTAATGTATCTATAAAATCTTAAGTGTATCTATAAAAGCCCAGAATAATTTTATACTGCTCTTTCATAGCTAAGAAGACTTAATGGACTTAGTATCAATTTTGTCTATGTTTCTCCTATAATTCCTGACAATTAGAAACAAATACTGACACACAGTAAGATTTTAAAGTTATAAAATAAATGCAGATAGCACAGCTCACATCATTTGGTCTTGGAGGAATTTGATGAGAAATGTTTGAGTTCATTTAGAAAACACTTTTGATTCCAGGTTTTTAAATCTTAGCAAATCTGAGCATGGTTTGAGTTATTGCTGAGATATCTAGAGGAGACACATGTGAGATTTCCAGAGTCTTCATGAAGCAGGAACTCCAGACTTCTCAATCTCATCACTGTCAATTCTGGACAATAGTGATAAACTATAATTGTATGTTTAATAATGATAAAC